>CM040242.1:245660922-245692540 GCA_022545495.1 Chrysanthemum lavandulifolium
ATCTTTACCCTCTCACATATTTGATTCTTCATCCCTACCCTCCGAAAACCTTTGATTCTTTCTATGTCTTATCCTCACCCTCTTGGTTGTCAATGGTGTGGTGGTCCTTATAATGGTGGCAATGCCCCGGTTGTGGCATGGTGGAGTCGAAACGATGCATCTATAACCGGGATCCCTATTCCTACCATAACACAACCGATTTATTCCATCGGCTACCACCTTTGTGAGACTCAGTGATTTCTTGTTGTGAGTCTTGTGGTGGTTCACACTCCGGTTTGATTGTCAATCGGGAAACACGCTTGTCTATGAGCGGGTTCGATAACAATTTTGACTACAACACATATGACTCATGCCACATCAGTTTCTTGTTGTGAGTATTGTGGAGGTCCTCACCAGTAGCTCGATTGTCAAACAAGGAATCCATTTCTTTGTAACAATTCGACTCTCCGTATCATGACCAACCTCTACGAAGACCAAATGAATCGGGCACCACCTCACTGATCCACTTCCTCAAAATCTTCTCCTTGATCTTTGGATTTAGTGAAGATTTGAAGGAATGTAAACATTCCCAAGATAATCCAAAATCCATGGAAGAATTGTTAGTGAAGAGCGGTCGCTAAATTAAATTCCAAAATTGCGTTTGAAAAATCTATTAGGGAATCAATTGCAAAAGAAAAAGCAGCCGGATCTAGCTCTCGCTTCGTTTCATTCACGATGGCGGTGATGATGAAGATACACTTGATATCCTTGATTCTATAAATATTCATCAAGTTCATCGGTTGATATCCCAACGAGTTGAGATTCATTCTCAAACAAGCGCTATCACACCCGAAGCTCCCACTCACTCTCTAAACATGGGGACGAGCATCTTGACACCGTTCTCGAAAAGGAATCGGACGAATTCATAAATTCTAGTGTTGAGAACCTTGTCCCAATCCCGAGAGAGTCACGAGAACTTTCGATCATATGTGATTCTCTTTCCCTCTTGAGTGTTCAAATGATCATTTGGAAACTTTCTCCGATTTTAGCGACGATTGTGCTTCCTTTGGAAACATCGAGTGCGTTGAGGCATCACTTCCACAATCTCGATCTTGATCATCTTCTTGAGGAGTTCTCCGGTGAACTCACTCACATCAATCCACTCTTTTATTTGAAGCCGATCTGGAGAGGCGAAGTCTCATTGATGATGATCGTTCACTCACTTCTTATCCCAACAATCCAATCGAGAATGTTGATCACTTTGTTCGAAGCATTCAAAGCTACTTTCACCAATCCCTATTTGAATTGACTCGAATTCACTTTAATTCCGAGAATCCACTCTTTGATACTCGGTGAGGATAGTGATGAGCCCGCAATGGAACAAGAGTTCACTATTTCACTTCATGTGAATGATTCTCTTCATGAAGAGTTCTCCGGTGAACTCTCTCGTGACATATCTCCTCGGAACATGATCATTTCTACTTTGATCTTGAGGATGATATTAGCTCGGAGGAAGGTGTACTCTATCATACGAGTTTGCTATTAATGATAATACCTTCAACCTTCCTCCGATAAATGCGCATTTGAGGATGAAGAATGGATCTTGATTGTTATCAAAATCTTTCTTCCTTTCCTCAAATATCTTGTGATTCTCTTCATCTTCACTCCTTGGGAATGAAGACACTATCTTTGACCCGGCATTTTCATTTATCATTTTGAACCGGGTCTGTCTCTATATCTCATCGGTGTGGAACTTTCACATGCTTCAAATGTTTGTCCAAACATCTTGAATGAAAGTCGATGGAATTGTTTCTTCCACCTTGCTTCCCCATGAACCAATTAATTGAGAATTCGAGTCAAGCTAGCGACTCGGTAATCAAAAACGATGGTCGAACATGGGTTTTCACCCATGTGTTCCACTTAGTGTGGGGGAGTGCCCACATGTTATATATATAAGTTTCAATATATATATATATATATATATATATATATATATATATATATATATATATATTTTCTAAATAATGGTAGTAGTATTTCCCTTTACGTTCTCGGTTTCGGCATAACATGCGGTACTTTGAATATTGAGGGCAATATTCATTTCTAAGTGTGGGGAATTCTCACGAATTTTATCATATAATTATAACAATTCCCCGTTTTTGGCCAAAATTTTTTTGGAGTAAGTGTTTTCACTTACTCGACTTATGGTTATCGATCCGCCTTGTCTAATAAACTAAAGGATTGGCTAATCCGAGAACAAGCGGCTCTTGGTAAAGATATCTCAAATCCGTTGACGGCTTGCAATTTGCCCAAAATTGTATGGTATTACTTCGCCATATCCTAAAAAGTGAAGAGTTGGCTAGCCCGCAAGTTTATGGCTTGTGGTAAAGCGATGGAAAATCCATAATTGGTAATCACTCACCAAAGATAATATTGATAATTTATCTAAGAGTTGACTAGTCGAGAAGATGCGACTTAGGTAAAGACAAAATCAAATCCGTTGAAAGGCGGTGGTTTGCTCAAAATCACATGGTTATCGGTGTACCATGGTTCTTACTTGAACGAAAATTTGGCTACTCGAGTAATGGCTTTTGGTAAAGAGTTTCAAATCCATTAAGTTTTCTCAAAGATTGCTAGGGACTAGCAATAGTTTAGTGTGGGGATTGATGAGTGTGTAAATACTCATCATTTTAATCAATCTGAGCTCAAAGCGTTTAAAATGCTCGAAATGCATCAAAATACGAAAATATTCCAAAATGCATTTTATATGTTTCGATGCAAAATGTTCAAAAGCAGATGAAAAATGAGCAAAGTTTGCATAATTGGCAGTTTCAGTCCCTCAACTTTCAAAATTTGTCAAAACTAGTCCCTGAGTCAAAATTTCAAAAGAAAAGTCACCAAAGGTCTTTTTAAAATCATAACTTGTCAAATTTAGTCCTTTGGTGAAAAATGTCAAAAGTTTGAGAAAATTACAAAATTGGTCCTCCAAGTTTGAAAATTAACAAAAATGACCCCTGGAAAATTGGGAAATGGCAAGATTGGTCCTTGTACTTTTTGAGATTGTCATTTTCAGCCCTAGATCAACCTTGATGAAATGGCAGCCTGGTCCCTCAATTTTCAGAATTGGCAACTTAGGTCCCTATATTAATTAAAGCCTTTAATTCCTTTTTGGCCTATCAATACCACATTGGACCCCTGTCACTAACCAATTTGAACCCCCCTTTTTATTATTAACCTTGGTCAAATCTGGTCAAAAGCCCCCAAACCCGCCAAAAGTCATCTCCCTCCCAACAGCTTTCTGCAAAACTCTGCATACACTCCATCTCCATCTCTTTTCTCACCATGTTCCCCCTCCAAACATAAGAATACAAGAAACATTCATTGCTTCACCCACCCCACTCAATCTCAACTCATCTGCTTAAAACAATTTTCCCGCCAAAAAATGCTCAATGGCCAAGATTGCCTTAAATCATCCTAGGGTCAGGAAAAATGGTGGGAACTGCTCATCTTAGAGAGAGAAAGCTTATGGGAGTATAAAAGGAAGCTAAGGGAAGCAATGAAGAGAGTAGTTAGTTTTTAAGCATTTTCTTTATGTCGTTTTCTTTACAAATGTCTTAGTTTAATTAGAAATATTGTAATTCCAGTTTCTTTGTATCTCATTTAAGTTAAAATCACCTTTGTAATGTGTTTTTGAGTTTTCAATCCAAGTTTTAGATAAATTTCATGTTTGAAAGTTCTTGTTGCAAATCTCATTCTCAAATCCTTATGTTTAAACTTTCAATAGCTTGTATTTCATCTCAAACAAGCTTGTATAAGCTCATGATAGCTTTGTATAAGCTTGCATTCAACAGTTTTAAGCCTTTTGGTTAGTGGTCAACAAAAGTCAACCAAGAGGAAATTTTGGTTAAGCAGTGTTGGATTTGGATTTATGTAATGCAGAGCATGGATATGGGATGGATTAGAGTAGATTAGATTAGTTATAGTTTTGGTTTTGGCCTGCAAGCAAATTGGACCTATGTGAGTTTATGTTTCACTTTTCAATTTAAATCCATTTTGCATTTTATGCTTAACTGTGTATCTGAGGTCATCACTAGTTTTAATGTGTTTATATAGTTGTATTATGATCATGTGAGCTCAGTTGGATCAATGATATAGGATAGATCAGTAGCTAGCCTTTTTAAATCTGCAATTCAATGTTTTAAAGGGTGTTTGGATGGACTGCTTAAACTAAGGTTTAGGTTTACTCAGTGTTAAGTTCCTGGTATTTCATGTTTGCTTAGTCATTTGAGACTCATTTGAGCCAAATACTTGTGCCTGCAAAGCTCATTAGTCAATATCCCATGAAATCTGTTCTCATGACTTAACTGTTGAGATTTAGCTATATCAAAAGCTTGTTTTGTGTTCCAAAATCTTAGAACTAGCTTGCTTTAGTTTAATTTCATCTCAATATATCATTTTCAGTTCAAAAATCATGATCAAAACTCAAATAAGTCAACTTTTAGTTTCTTCAAAGTCAAATTTTGCCAAACTCGCTTTGAGCTCAACTAGGAAGATTTTAGTGGACTCATCTTTGGGCCAATTTCAGTGATTCTTGTTGTTTTAAAATATTCCTTGGTCTATTTTCTTGTAGTGATTTTGTGGATTTTGCTAATTTCTTATAAGCCCTAAAAGATCTTGTCAAAATGGTGTTAAGTGCCTCATGCAAATTCGAGCACTCTGAGGCTTGTTCCAATTTTGTAGCTCTTGCATAGAGCTTATCATAGCTCCCCTAGGTCTCCATTTTGGTTTAGAGGTTCTTAGCCAGGTCTTGTTCAAGTTCCAGTTGTTAGTTTGTAGTTTCAGCTTATTGGTTTGCTTATATTCTAGCTCAAAGTTGCCCCCCCAGAACCTGTTTTAGCAAATTGCTCATAATCATCAAATCTGAGTAAAATGCATTCCAGAGGTTTAGGAAAGTTGAGACTTGTTGCATTTTAGTTCTCTTAGCTTATTATAGTTTTTGCAAACAGTTGGTGCCTTTTGGTGTGGTTTTAGCTTATCCAAGTGCTTATTCTTAAGCACATTCCACTTCAGTTTCAAATTCCTCCACACAAGCCCTTGTTTTTCTATTTTTCCTAGATTCCTCACTTTATTTTAGAGTTTTCCTGAAATTTTCATATTTTTCCAAGTTGATTTGCTATTTTTCTTAATTTAAACTAGTTTTTAAGCATTTTTAAATAGCATTTAATTCAATAAATTAAGAAAAGCTTCAAAAAAATAATTTTTCAATTTTCTTAAGTTTAGATAAATATAAAAAGCCAAAAAAGTATTTTTCCATATTTTCTTAGTTAAAATTGTATTTTTAAATAATTTAAGTAGTTTTAATAGTTTAAAATTCATAAAAATAGAAAATAATCGAAAAATTACAAAAATAGTTTTGAAAATTCTATTTTGATATTTTAGATTTTTCTAAGTCTTAATTTTATTTTTCTAGCTTTATTTCCTAATTTCTTGTATTTTTGGCTATTATTAAATAGTTAAAATAGTTTTTAATTAATAATAATTAGATAATTAGTTATAAAATAATTTTCTTTTTCTATAAATTTTCTTTTATCATTAGGTTTGTAAAATGTATTTTCATATTTGTAGGACTTTTATTTCTTAGATTTCACTTTTTATTTTGTACGTTTACGTAATTTTTATTTAAACGTAAGTTTTAAGTTTTAAACGTTCATCAATTTTAAAAATAGTGATAGCGTTTATTTAATATTTTTAATCTTTTTAACTTCCTTTAATTTGCATTTAAGCCGTTGTAGTTTATGTCCTTTTCTTGTAGTTATAATAATCTCAAATCCTTTTTCCGTTCAAATCTCCCGATCACTATTCGTTTGATAATCCATTGCATAGCTCGCTGGGACATAACGACCCGGGGAAACACTATACTCCCCAGATCTTCATTGCATTCGTGCTTAGGCAGTTTTAAGCTTATTACGGTCTGCCATTCACAAGTGGCAGGCTTGTGTGATTTAGCTTGACTGTTCGGGAACGCATCATTCATCAATTTTGTAACAAAAAAGGTTCATCAATAAAAGGTGTTGTTCATCGATAAAAATAGTTTTTCATTTATTCATCAATAAAAGTATTGTTCATCAATAAAAAATTTGTTCATCAGTTGTCTAAAAGAAATCACAATGTTCATCTGTTAAAGTCACAGTGTTCATCAGTTCATCAATTAGTTTTTTTTTTATATTACATTATAATGTTCATCAGTTTTGTTGGAATCACTCCTAAACCTAGATCAAGTGTTAGTGATTCATATGTAGTAGTTAGTTTTATTATGGCCTTTATGTTTGTTTTAGCTTAAGCTTATGTAGAAGGCCCATAAGCTTGGGCCCATGTCCATTAAGGAAAGGAAGGGAGTAGGGTGTTGCCTAGCTCCCCTTCTTATAAATACTTGTAATAACCCTCACTTGAGGTTGGTTGTTCAATTTATCTCTTTCACTATAGCTACGCCTAACCTTTCTTTAGTTTTATACGCATAGTGTTTGTGTGAGTTGTTCATCCGCCTCTATCTCTTCTCTATTTCTTTCATTGATGCTTGTGTTGTAAAACTAGTGACCTAACAAAGGGTATCAATAGCCTACTAGTTGGGTAAGCGTATTGTTTCTTGAAGTGGGTTTTGGTCCTCGCGTAGAACATACGTCTCGTCCTTGATACTTTGGTTCGCTTAAAAAGCTGTTTTTACACTTTTTAATCCAAGATTCTTGTACTTTCAACGTTTTAAGGTGTTAAAATAAGCATTTTTGGCAAAAGTTTCAAACTTTATCGTGGATCATTGTTTTGAGCTAGTTTTTGTTCGAGGGTTTCATCCTCACGCGTATGCTTTTTATGCTTTGGATCATCAAATTTCACACTCTTGTGTTCTTTTGGTGATATTGAAGCTATTTCATCACACAAAACGGTTTAGAAACATCTTTGGGCAAAATCATTTTTACGAGTAAAGCTACGCGTATCAAAACCCTAATCTTACGCGTAACTTTATCCTTGGTTTGATCTTCGGTTTAATGGTTTACTCGTGTTTTCTTGCTTGGATAAGCCCGAAAATACGTCGACTTTGGATATCTTTTGCCTTTGTGATAGTGTAAAAGATCACTGAGATAAAACCATAAACTTACGCTAAGCATAAGCTTACGCGTAGAACATCCTATGCATAAGATTCATCTTACGCCTAAGCCTAGTCTTACGCATAAGGTAATCCCACACCTAAGTTTTCTCGCCTAACTTCATTTTACGCAATACTTTAGTGCTTTTCCCCTGCTACGCGTAAGCTAAACCTACGCGTAACTCTTGTCATTGCAGCGTAACTTTTGTGTTTTACGCATAAGTGCTACTTGGCTATTGTGATTTCTACGCTAAGGATACTTCATCAACAAAGGTTCATTCGACTACAAAGATCCATTTTACCAACACAAGTTTTCAACATGTCACAACCACCATACTCTAACTATTTCCCCTACACTTATACTCAACGACAACAACAACTAAGTCCACAACATCAACAATGGAATCAACAACAAGCAATTTATCAACAACAATTTAATCAACAACATACTCCACAACTCGGAGCAATTCCACCACCACAAATGGTTCAACCACCACCAAGTCTTCAAGTTCAACCCTACACAAACGATTTCAATAAACATCCATCAAGGAACACTATGAAGGAACCCACCTGGTTTGCAAAGATGTGTGAAGCTTTAAGCGACCAACAATCAATTCATGAGGTGGATCACTTGATAGACCTCCAATGCTCACTCCGAAACTACGATCAATGGGTGATAAGGTTCTTTAGGTTTTGTGATCCGAAGAAGCCACATGGAAAGTTCTTAAAGAAGGTTATCTTGGAAGGTCCATTTTAGATGCCTCTTGTCATTGTAACCGGAGATCCAAATGCTAATCCACCAAGAGATGAACAATCAAACATTGCTCTTGTTGCAGACTGAATCCAGAGAACTTCTACACTATGAAGTCGATGAACTTGCAATGCAATATATCCTTTAGGATTACCAAACCCAATTCTTCAAAGTGTTGATGCTCAAAAGAGCGCAAAGGCAATGTGGAACATATTCATCTTCTTATGGAAGGATCGCACTCAATCGGGAGGATATGGAATCCAAAATTTACTTGGCTTATGAACACTTCATGATTGAACACGAGAGACACTAGAGTCTTATCATCATCGATTATCGACATCATAAATGATTTGGATAAACACAACATCATCATGCCAAGAATTGCGGTTAATACTAAGTTCCCGAGTAGTCTTGGTCCCAGAATGAGAGAGTATGTCATTTTTCTCCGTCAAGAGAAGAACATGCATCATTCTACATACGAATTATTGTATGATTACTTGAAGCCTCATCAAAAGGAAGTTGACAAGGAAAGGATTCTCCGTGCTCAAATTGCTTCATCTACACATCCGGAAAATCAACATCTTGAGTTGTATACTCAAAACAGTTATCCTCCTCAACCAGCAACTCAACCAACTGCCACAATCACACCAAATGATCAATCACAGCCATCTCAACAAAATCAATTGGTTCCTTACAACAACAACAATGATCAGGCACTTTATAGTCAAGCTAATGATGTAAGATATTGGTTTTCACTTACACATCAAACCATAACACAAAGTGGGCGTATAAGTGGAATTCTAGAGAGAAAAGTTAGAGGTTTAGGGAACTTAGTGAGAGAAAGTGAAAGATATTATTATGAGCTCCAACTCTCACCTTGGGAGGTAGAGAGTATTTATAGTCTTACATAAACGCCACACAACGGTCAGGATCGTGCATACGATGGGTAAAGACTGTCCGTCCTCCACGGTGTTACTTAACTAAATACTACTTAGCTTGACATAACTACGACTACGAGCTTTCTAACGATTACATATACTTGAGGTGACCGACTCTTTAATACAGAATTTCTAATTCTAACAATCTCCCCAAGGAGGTCACCTCAATCATGTACTAAAATTACATTGAATACAAATAGATATTACATTATCAATTGTTCTTGCATTCTTGATGTAGTACTTTGCTCCTAAGCTCGTAGTCATTGATTCTTCACATTGCATGTTTGGTTACTTGGTGGAGGTCTTTTCTTGATCCATGTGATAATAAATTTGAGCCGCTTTTGAGACCATCACTAACAAAAATCTCGAGACATCCATTGTGGTGTTGGTATTATGTGATATTGTGACTTCGGACGACATGCTCACATTACGGATCATGATATCTTCTCATCGAGTAGCGGAAGCTTTCATTGATTCATGATATTGGCGCAGCGTAGCGTAAGCATGGAGTGAAAATATCGAGTCATTGATGCACTTATCATGATTTCTTGAGAGATGAATGTATTGTGTGAGCATGCGGCTATGGATTGACGCTTCATTACGATCGGTACGCAAGCGTCGGTGCGCACTCAAGATACAACAATTAGCAATAAAGCGTACAAAAGTGTCTTTGACCACTTTAGTTGAATTGAGGTACACGCCCACGGTTCCCGTTGATCGATACATGTCTTACTGTGATCGGTATAATTCAAGAATTTCCTTGACAGGGTTTCGCGGTTGCTCTAGTCGTTCTTCTTAAACCGGAACGTCTCAAAGAAGACAACACGGAGTGAGTGAACCGACAAATTTAAGTCCACTGATTGATGAAAAGAGATTTGAAAAACAATCGTATTGCTCGATAGAAATTGTTTTTGCAATACAACGAAGGTTTATTGAAAATCAATTATCAATCATAAAACACCTTTGATTTGAAAAATTAGTACACTCGTCGATGTGCTAAAGAAAAGAGTTATTAAGCACAAAGACCGGTTTTCAAAGGTATCCGTCAATCCATAACTCGAACCAGATTGATTCAAGAGATTGAATCGCCCATTGTTTCATTCATTGTCACATGGTTGATCTATATAATAGATCTCACATGCCACCTACCGGAGCTTGTTTGATGTTGGCTCGGAAGGCTTTCCATCTTCATTGTGAATATGTATACACCTCACTCGGATGTTACGTAATACCACAAGGATAATGCGTGGGACTCGTGATATAATCTCTTTCCACATTGTGTGAAAGAGAGTCTTCATTGAAAGTGTCCTAATGAGATTTATTGATGATCTCGTGGCTCTAGACTCAATATGTGCATATTTGGATCCGGTGCCGGAGACTGGGAGAGGTCTCCTTCTTCAATATCAACAATCTCTAAGAAAGTCGATAGATAATGTCGGTTCCCGTGAAAATGAAACAAGTCCTTTTAAGAGGAACTTGAGTGGTTTGAAAAGTTGAAGTGCGATGCGTCCTTTGGGTCCATGACGTCTTGTCTTCAATACCGATGTTACCATCGGTAGCATATGAATTGAACCGGTTTACGCCCTAAGGTTGAATATATGGAGGCTATTTGTTTTCACCCTTTTCTCATTCAATTCTTTTTATTCTTCAACCCCTTCAGGCTTACCGAGACTTCATAGCAAGAACCTTGTTGGGTTTGTTCCAAGACTTGCTACCCTCATCCGCACTCTTCCCATATCTCACTTTTCTCCTTTTATCATCATACCTAAGGACTTCTACACTAACTAGTGGATTGTCCACAGGTAGATCCCTCCGTTCGCGGATCATGGGAACCAATACCTAACCTTATCATCCTTATATCACCGTACATAAAGTAAATTTGGTCGGTCTATTTGGTATTGTTCATCGCCATTTGAACCAAATGAAAACCATTTGAAAATCAATTCGATACTTTTGATATATTATCAAAACATTTTGTACTGAATTGTTCTTGATATTTTAGAACAAGTGCTCCCCTCAACATGTGCATCAAATGTTTGAAATCGTTTTTCACACGGAGGCAAGAGGAAGAATTAACTTCTTTGATTACCATTTTCTAAAAGATATCAACATCACTTCCTAATCAAGACAAGTAGATAAAGCATTTTTGGGAAGTATGAGGTTTTCATAAGTTTGCTCCCCTCGAGATGTGCCTCGAGATTTGAAAAGAGTTTTGCACATACTAGAGGAACCCGCACATGATATAAGTGATCACGTTTCAAATCATAGGTTTAAGATAGATGCTCCCCTCAACATGTGCATGGAAAATCTTGAAATCATTTGTCACATGTGGGAAGGAGAGCTTGTACATCCTTATAAAACCATTTACCGAATTATCGCTTAAATCCAATTTGAATCACACATTCTCCCCGATCACAATTATCAAATCATTTGAGATTTGTGATCTCTTATAGATTTAAATTGATTTTGAAAGCATTTAAGGAGAATTATGACTTGATTATGAAAGCGTTTTACCTGATAAGGATCGGATTTTAAGACTTTAAACTCCATTGATAAAACATGCATGTATATATTTTGAAAACAATTTAATGCCAAATAACTTTTTAATTTAATTGAAATCATTCTCCCCCTCAATCAATGACGTAGGTTGTTGGTTGAGAGATTGATATTTTGACAAATAAGTCCAGATGATTATCAAAAATAGAGTCCGAGTTATTTTTTAAAACATTTAGTTTTCAGCAGATAAATGTATATAGAAACAGAGCATGAAATTTTGAAAGCATGATAAAACATGGCTCTGTTCTTTCTTTTAAAACCGGTTATTGCTCGAAATGACAATAAACCATTTTTTCTCTTTCTCCCAAAATATTTTTGATTTTTGATTTTTTTAAATAAAAATTAACAATATCTAAAGTCCCGTCATTCTTTGAATGACAGCACAAAGACCGTAGATATTATCGAATCGAGAAAGACATGACAAAATGACAATATTTTTTAAAGATTTTTCTAATTTTTCAAATTTTTATGGATTTTGAGAGTTTTATATTTTCTATTTGATTTTTGAATAGATATTTACAAGAGATAGATGAAGGAAACCTTTACTCTCGTCTTCCTCACGAAGACGTTTGAGTGTTCACGGTTGAAGGCTTTTCAAGCCAAGTCGTGGAAGAATAAACTCAAAGCGTTCTCTTGGAAGAGCTTTGGTGAAGATGTCTGCTAACGGTATTCGGACCTCACAAAATAGAGTTCCACCACACCTTTTTCCACTTGTTCCCCGATGAAATGATGTCGAATTCGATATGCTTTGCTCTTGAGTGTTGAACGTTGTTGCATGAGAGAGCAATAGCACTTTTATTATCACAATGCACAGAGGATTTGTTGAATTCAAAGCCATAGTCGGATAATTGAGATCTCATCCATAAGATTTGAGCACAACAAGATGACATGGCTATGTATTCACCTACGTAGAGAAATAGAAGTACTCATTTGCTTTTTGAAGACCGACTCCAAGCTTATCACCCAAAACCGAGCACCTCGGATGTACTTGACAGTATCTTGACTTTCTCGCATGATCGGCATCTCCATAGGTCATTAGTGACATACCGGTGTCCTTGGTGCCAAAGAACCATATTGATGGTTCCTTGGAGATACCGAAGACCCGTTTAACCGCTTCAAGGTGCTTTTTAGTAGGCTTAGCACGGTATCTAGCACACATGCAAGCAAATGAACAAGATGTCTAGTCTACTAGCGTTGAGGTACATCGGATCCAATCATACTACGATATTTCGCTTGGTCAATCATGATCCTGAGTGGTCCTCATCTAGTTTGGTTCGATCAATCATGGGGTGTCAGCGGGTCACTTGAATCAAATCCAAATTTCTTTAAGATCTCGGTTGCATATTTAGATTGATTTATGAAAATGCCTCCGGACTTTGTGAAATTTGTAATCCCAAGAAAATGACATTTGTCCCATCATTGGCATTTGAAATTTTGAACTCATTTCATTTGAAAACGGTCACACTCATTGGGGTCGATCGAGGCAAAGATAATATCATCAACATAAATTTGAACATGAATTAAATGTTTGCCGACTTCACGGTAAACAATGTTGGATCAATCGCTCCTTTGCTAAATCCGGTAGATAGAAGAAACTTTGACAAAGGTATCATACCATGCCCTTGGAGCTTGCTTTAATCCGTAAAGAGCCTTCTTCAAACGATAAGCGTGAGTAGGATGCTCTTGATTCACAAATCCTTCAGGTTGGTGGCGTGACGACTTCTTTAAGATCTCCGCTCGTAAATGCCGTCTTTACATCCATCGATAGACTACCATGTTCTTACTAGCAAAGATTAGCCAAAAGATTACGATTGCCTCGATTCGAGCAAGCTGGAGCAAAAGATTCTTCAAAGTCAATACCTCCTCTTGACGGTATCCTTTAGCAACTAATCGAGCCTTGTTCTTCAATACATCACCATGCTCATCAAGTTTCACTTTGAAGATCCATTTTAGAGCAATAATCATGGCACACTCTGGGTAGGTACTAACTCCCATACATCAAGTCGATCAAACTCATGAATTTCATCTTGCATAGCATTGAACCAAATTGTCTTCGTTCATGGCGTTTTGACATCCTTTGGTTCGATCTTTGAGAGTACGGAGTTGAAGAAACACCATAAGGCATCGGTTGCAAGTTGTTTCCGTGTTGATACAGACGAGAGGATTTCCAATGATGTTGTCCAATGGATGATCGTGAGTCCATTTTCTAAGGTGTTCATGTGGCGCTTGTTGAGGGACCGAGGTAGCAGAGTTGATGTCTCTGAAGAAGATGGTTACGATGATGATTCAGAGCAAATATGTTTTCAAATGGAGCATCTTCGGAGTAGCAAAGGGATTAACTTCATCATTGATGCGAAATAGTTCCATGATGTTCATTTGAAGAATGATGATTTGTTGATGAGGCCAAGGATCAAAGAACAGGTGCCTCTTGACTTAAAGATATTGAGACCCGACGGATTGACTTCATTCTCGTGAATATGAGCAACCTCTGTTGTGAAATCGACACCTCATTAGTACTTGGCTCATAAAGTTCATCAAACATAGGATCAAACAATTTCTTTAAATCATCTTTAGATGGAGGTACATATGGAGTTCTTTGGAGAAGAATAAGGTACAAGGGATGAACCAATAGGATCCTTTGAAGTGCGGGTCCCGAACTGGATTGTCCAGAGCCATTTGACCGGTCGACTCATCAAGCGTAACGTGAATTGTTTCCATGATATTTCGGGTTCTTTTGTTGTAGATTCGGTATCCCTTTTGTTAGATGCATACCCAACAAATACTCCAATGTCGCTTTAGCTCTAAGTTTGCCTAAGTCTTGACCCTCATTAGTTGGATAACACAATGCACCAAACACACGAAGGAAAGAAAGATTAGGTTTTTGTTGTGGACGGTTCATATGGAGTTTTCCATGAGCAATGTGAATCGTGGAACGATTTTGTATGTAGCATGCGGTGGCAATAGCTTCACCCGCAGAAACATTGGAACCTTTGAGTAAATCAACATTGTTCTAGCGGCTTCCACAAGAGTTCAATTTTGTCTTTCAACTACACCGCTCGTTGAGGAGATCGTGGAACACTTCTTTGATGGTCGATTCCAACGTTTTCATAAAATTCACTAAGTTGTTTGTTAACAAACTCAGTTCCATTGTCTGCTACGATAATTCGACGGTTTTGTTAAGTCGAACTCTGCAGCTTTTTGATGAGTTTGATGATGATATCGTGAGTTTCATCCTTTGTCCTTAAGAACTTGACCGGTGAATCTAGAGTAATCATCAACCACAACTAACACATATTTCTTCCCAAAGATATTCTCGCACCCTCATTGGTCCACATAAATCCATATGAATCATATGAAGAACTTCGTGACGAGTTAGTAGGTTTGGGTTTATGGGCATACTTTGCTTTTTCCCAATTGACATCTTTGAACAAAGATGATCCTTTTCATACTTGAGTCTAGGTAAACCTACAACTAAGTCCTTTCGGAGAGATCATTGATGGTGCGAAGTTCAAGTGATTGAGACGACGATGCCATAACCATGACTTTGTTTTAGAGGCCTTTGATAGCAAGCAAATTGGAGAAGACTTCATCATATCTTCAATAGAGATGGTGTATAGATTTGAACCACGTGAACCTCTTAAAAGTTCCTTACCATCAAGTTCTCTAACGAAGGTATGTTTTCTCAAGGCTACTTCTAGATCAGAATCGCAAATTGACCAGCAGAGAACAAGTTATGACCAAGACCTTCTACATAGTAAACCACGGAGATAACACTTGGCCAACAACATAATCTCCATAACCCATAATAGCACCGAAATGATCATTCCCGAATCTAACGTCTCGATGAATTTGCTCACGAAGTTCATGAGTCATGACCGTCACTGATCATATGCTTGGAACGACTGAGTCCGGTACTACGAGCGATTTGAACAATCTGCGGCTTGAACACGCACAAGAATGGATAATCGGATAATTGGGATCCCCATGCAAGAATGGGTTCCATTTGGTTAGTAACAATGGTTGGAACACCCACATCGAAATAGAAGCATTCATATCGTAAATTGAAGCAATGGAATCATTATAAATAGATGTAGTACTAGTGTCCATATTTGCCTTATTCAAAGTATGTCCACTTCTTAAGGAATAGTTCTACCAAGAGGGCATCCATTTTCTAGTGGGCATTATCTCGATTAACCTTACGCCAACCGGTATCCATCTATATCCTATCTTCATGAATGTTCTTCCCGTGGGTTTCCACCGTTTTCTAACTTTCTTCGTTTTGCCTTTTGGCCTTCCTAGCATGATTTTTAGCATTAACAATATTAATCTGGACAATTAACATCATTAGGCAAAACATTAACACCACATTCAAGATTAGAAACGAAATTCAAGCGGACATTAATACAAGGTTTGCAAATAGTATCGAATTTGAATTAATTACGATGCGCCTATGGCTAATACTAGAATCAACACGATTCGTTTTATTCGCTCAAACTTAAAATTCCTAGGTTGGTCTTCTACTCTCTTCCAATGCACATTCTTAGCTTGCGGGTCGTGTCATTCCTTGTATTGTCTTGAGACTTTGACCGCTTTGCTTTAATGTCACCGATTACTCCACAGAGACGGAATGGGAACATTAGTTGGTTTTGATACTCTTTGCTTCTCCCTGCTTAGATGTCTTGGGATCCGAACTACATGCAGCACACTAAGGTTCACTTTCTTAGCTTTATGATTTGGAATCAACTACTTGAAGGCACACTAAGGTTCATATTCAAAACATCGGGCATTGAATGACTTGCATGCTTGGCACTAGGCATAGAACACGGTATCAAGGGATTGACTTGCTCACCTAAGGTTTTAGGGCATATTGTAATTAGGCATTCTAGAAGTTCTTGAGATCGTTTGGCATATAAGCATGCATGGCCAATTGCATTATCATCTAGTTTTTCTAACTTATCTCTCTACAATCTCACTGAGACATTCTAGGCATCCTTAAGATGTGAAAATATGTTTGAATAGCAAGTTTGTTATTCCTAAGATGAGGAGGAACATATTTCACGACAAAGCATATTTATTACGAGACATGTACCTTTGATACACCATTCTCCCATTAGTCATTGACATCTTCCCTTTTACCTAACTCTTTAGATTCTCAATTTCTTTTTCAATGAAGCTATTTTTTATTTATTTTGTTACGAGTGACCTTTATTGATTCAAATAACTCATTGAAATGACGCTTAACCTTTTCATTTTCTTCTAGAAAACTTTCGTTTTCCTTTTGGAATGCATTTACCAAGTTTTTAAGATGAAACGTTTGAGAATTCGAGAATCTAGAGGAGGAGGCATTTGGGAACTGTCATATTGTTCGTTTGACCCTTTAATTGAGAGATTTGGGCTTTCAACTTTCGATCGTGTTGCAATGAGCTTGAATCGCTCATCACGTTTGTTAATTTGAAAACTCGCATCAAACTCGGAGCATCTGAGGATGTCTTGATATTTGAAGTTTTGACATTTTCTTTAAGATGTTGATATTTTAGTTGTAAATTAAAATGCTCAACTTCTAGTTTAGAAAATGTTTAACCAAATTGTCGTGATCATCGGTTCAATTTTCTCATTTAGTTCGTAATTAGTTTTTTCAAGCTCAATGACACGATCATGGGAGACTTTCGAGGCAACAGATAGTTCATGAAATTGGGAAGCATTAATAGAACAATTTGAAGCGGTGAAAACATATCTTGAGCAACACATTCAATAATAAGAGTCTCATTTAATGTATGCAAGTTCTTCCTCTCAATCTCATTATATTTTAGTGCACGCTCATAGTCACTAACTTCAACTATCATTGCATCATATTCCTTTTCCATTTCCTTAATATCAGTATCTATCCCTTTTAAGACTCTCAAAGTGATCTTTTAGGAGTTTAAAGAAAGGCATGACCTCGATTAAATAGCATTCTTTTGTTTGTTCAAACCCTTTCCCTTCATTATCCCATGGGTGTGATCCTTTTCTTACAAGTTTTCTCAAAATCAACAAATAGTTGAAAATAACATATTGCTCGATTAAGATCTTGCTTTTAGTAGCAATAGTTCTAGGAACTAGATGCATTGGTGTATTAGGAGGATACACATCGCTCTAGGCATTTTCCAAAGGGGAGGGTTTGTTTCAACAATATTTTCACTTTTCGCTTATCTAAATCCATTTTCCAAAACACTTGTTCGGAGTCAACAATATTTGAGGCTTAAACATGTTCAAGGAGATCCAATTCTCCTTTTGTAGTCATGGGGAGTGATAATTACTTTCTTCTCTTTGCATTTAGGATCCTTTAGTTTCTTATTCATCTTCTCCTTAGTGATTTCATCTAATTTCTTATCTTCCTCTCGTGCACTCAAAGCAACTAGGTTTTGTCTAGGTTTAAGAATCTCATTGCCATCATAGATCACACTTTGAGCAGCTTTTTGCTATCTTCCCGTACTCACGGTTGGGTTTATCTATAATGGGAACACTATACTTATCGCTTAGAACTCTATGCTTAGTGATCATGTGATATCTGAATGGTGTTCCTTGTATGTACAACTTGTTTTCAAGTTTGTTTTTCAAAGTTTTGATTAGAAAAATCTTTCAAGAGTTTTGATTCCTTTGCATTAAATTCTTGCTTAAGCATTTTAACATTTTCTTGAAGTTCTTGTTTTGTTTAGCGCTTTAGAAAGTTTTCTTGCAAGGAATTTAACTCTTGTTTTAATACTTCTTCTAAAATTACTTTTTCTAATGATTGTACGCACTTGGTCATCCATTTCCGCTCACGAGTGGTCAACTCAAATTTTGCACGTTGTTCATAAATAGCAACACGCTCTTTATAGGCATTTAGTTGAAACAATGTAATCATCGAGGCACATGCAGTGAATTCATCAAAACATAATCATTATTGATCGCAAAGATGCATCACTTGGTACAACTTCACTTTCACTTTGTTTCACATATTGATCATATGGGACAACATTGATACTATCCATATTTTCAATATTTGATTCAAAAGTTTCATTGATTGTACTTTGTCATGCATCTTTTGCACATCAAAGATCATCGTATAATTTTAATACCTCCGAGATGAGTTTGTCTTTGGATGGGCCACCAGTGGTGAAGAAGAGACCTTGGGAGAAACCATTGGAGAAATGCTAGCCATAAAAATTGTTGGTGTAGTAGGTCCATCATCCACATCGAGTCATATGCATCACAATCGGCGACTTGAAAGGCATTCGATGATTGTGACCTATCTCCAATAGGTCAGCCATCCACATCTCGCATCATAGGTCTTGGCATTGCCTCGGCAAGAAACAACAATTCCTCTTCATCCAGCAAGACCATTATCCCGAGCTTGTACAAGCAACATCTTATCTCCGGCATAATCGGCATTACGTGGACGCTTTGGAGATGTGCGGTTCCTTGCAATGTGTCCTCACCACCACGCTTATAACATTTGATCGGCTTAGCTTGACCTTGATTACCATTCCTTCCTCGATTCGATTACCAACATAACCTCTACCACCCACTTCTTCCCGATCATACCGTCTTTCCCGAATCGTTGCACCATGATCCTCCCATCTTTAACAAGAGCTTGATTGTGTGGGTTAGATCTTTGTTCGAGGTTGTTGTTGGTTTGTGGGAGAGAATTCATGTTTTGACTAATCGTAAGAGCTAGTTGATTAATGATGTTACCCACGTGTGCATCGACATCGACTTGTTTGAACATAGGATCGGGAAAGAGTTTGTGATTACCATTACCCATGGGTATGACTTGTAAGGCTTTGGTTGTGATTCGATGTTTGAGTAGAAGGCGGTTGAGTCATTAGATGAGCTTGTCTCTCCCCGGTTGGTTTTGAACCGATTAAGAATCATTTTTCAAACATAGCATGTCTCTCATTCGAAGGAGGAAGACATAGAGTTGCTCATAGTTTGTATTCTTCAATCCTTTAGTGAGCTTCACGAGGTGACAAACTTGTGCCATTCGGATTCATGTTGTTCACAAATTTTGAGTTCAAATGAATGTTAGGCATAGTCATTCGATGTTCCTCATATCATTCACCACTTATGAAATCTCACATAGTACTCATAGACACTCTCATCTAGTTTCATCTTGAAGTGTTCAAATTAGTCATAGAGTTGTGATTCTCTGTCTTCCATAGTTAATTCTGAACACGAGAGAAGCATCTTGACATTATCCCATAACGCCTTTGCTTCGTGTTGTGATTGATCGACTTGTAGATGTCTTTTGGAAGACCTTGAAGAACGATGTTAAGCCCACGATATCGACATCGAATCTCTTTTTCTCCTTATCATCGAGCTCATCATATGTCTTTGTCCATCAATTCCATAGATAATTGTTCCATCTTCACCAGTATCAATTAAGTCTCTAGTCGTCTCAACCCGATATGGTCCTTCATCAATGGATTTGAGAATGTTGACTCCATTTTCCTTTCCAAGACAAGACAATCTGATTCGTTGAGCCCAAGAGTCGTAGTCGGTTACATCAAGCATGGGTGGACGAGTATCTGAACCATCTGCTTGAACATCCCCGACAGCAGTGGAAATGATTGTAGGAACGTTGGATGACATGTTTACTGATTTAAACGGATTTTAAAACTCTATGATTAAACCGGAAATAGATTCTTTCACGGATTTTACTAAATCAAGAGAAAACTGTAAGAAAATCACCTAAGTCGCTAGAAAATTATGCACCAAGTCGCTATCTACTAATTCGCTATTCCACCAAGTCGCTAAAGTCCCAAGTCGCTAAACAAAGACAAGTCGCTAAATAGCAACTCGCTAAGCCTCTAGTCGCTAGCAAAATTTTGGCGAATTGCTAAGATACAAGTCGCTAAAGAATCAAGTTGCTAAATAGCAACTCGCTACTTACCAAGTCGCTAACACCAATTAAGCTACCCGTAGTGGAGAATCCACTACTTGTACCGTTAGTCGCTAAGTCTAAGTCGCTAACTCCACAAACCTGTAACTCGCTACAAAAATGTAAAGCAAGTCGCTAGCAAGAAAAGTAATACGTAGGTCAAGTCGCTAGCAAGAAAACTTCACAAACATCACTTTTCAATCCAAAAACAACCCAACCAAGATGATTCAAGCGCACCAAATGAAAACCTAAACACTTGTGATGATTCTAAACAAAAAGTACTAACAAAATCCAAGCTTTAACACAAGAAATCAACCAAATGATGCACAAACCACTAAACTTTTTCAAACTCAAAACCACCTAAAACCACTAGAAATCCAAAGATGTGCAAGATATGATCTAACCTTGGCTCTTGATACCAATTTTAAGATATTGGTTTTCACTTACACATCAAACCATAACACAAAGTGGTATATAAGTGGAATTCTAGAGAGAAAGTTAGAGGTTTAGGGAACTTAGTGAGAGAAAGTGAAAGATATTATTATGAGCTCCAACTCTCTACCTTGGGAGGTAGAGAGTTACATAAACGCCACACAACGGGCTGTGGATCGGGGCATACAGGTGGGTAAAGACCCGTCATCCTCCATGGTGTTACTTAACTAAATACTCACCGAAGCTTAACGATTACATATACTTGAGGTGACCGACTCTTTAATACACGGAATTTCTAATTCCTAACAAATGAGGAATTCGATCCGTTTGAAGCATTGCAACAAGGAATTGTTATGATTGCTATTGCTTTTGGCGTTATACAAACAAATCCAACAATCGCATTCGCTCCTCATCAAACACCGTAAATCAGTGCATTGTGAACAATGGACGAGTTGAAGTTCAACATCATCGTGGTTACGGTCGTCGATGGGCGGTGGTCAAGGGTTTAATGCTATGGGTAGGAATAACAACGAGCTCAAGTGGTGGAACAGGAAATGCTCGAAATGGGTTGAATGGTCTTCGATGCTACAAGCTGCAATGAGAAGGACACCGGCTAATGCATGCCCAAAGTCGAGGACTAGGGAACTCTCACGACAAAGAACACAGCTTTATGGAAGATGCAGACTCGAGATGATGATATGGAGGACTTGCGAGCCAATGCATTATTATGTTGATGGCTAATATGCATGAGTTACACATGAGTGACACAGCCCGAGTGTATGACACCGATGGCTTGTCTCGGTGCCGAACAAACCATATTTATCTCGATCTAATATCTCCGCCAACATCTCGAATCCGCAAGGCTCGGAATGTTCAAATGAGTCATCCACATCTCATTCCGACGATTTTCAATTAGACCCGTAGTTACATTTGACGATCAAGATGACCTTATGGTTTCCATTGATAATCAAATTGACTCGTGGTAATACTGAGGATCTAAATAATGATCATGGGGTGACTCACGTTGAACACGCCGAACTTGTGCCGCGTCCGGATGTTGATCTCGTAACAAAAACAACAATCCATAGTGGAGGAATGTCGTGCGAAATCGGGACTTGAAAAGTAAAATGCACTCATAACCAAGGATTTTGAATGTTTACAAAAGCAACTCAACTTTTTCAAAACTCAAGAAAAAGCGTGAAAAAGGTTTTGAAGCCGCCTTTGCTAAATCTCATCAAAGCGAAAAATATTTAAAGAGACAGATCGTGATCTAGCCGCTCAAGAATGCTTTGTTGTGCGAAATAGAACAATGAAACATGAACATAAAATCAAATTAACGCCTCACCTTGAAAATCAAAAAGCTAAGGTTTGAGTTGTTAACTTGTCAAAACAGTTCTCTGCATACAAAAAGCATTCAACAAAACGAATAGATGATCATCTTGAAGAAATTATCGGCTTCCAAAACAAACTTAAAGAGTTTAAAGCTGTTGTTTACAAACATGGTGGTCGATGCTCGCTATTGAAAAGTTCACTTTAAAACCCAATCCAAATGGATATGGACCGAATCTTCTTGATTACAAACCTAAGCTTTCAACCAAAGCATTCAAACCAAATCTGAAGTTTCTAGAGCAGAATATAAAATTGATAATTACATTATGAGTGTTGTTGAATATCATCGTCAAGAGGAATTGAATCTGAGAAGGCGAGTCGATCAAAATTAGAAACAGTTGTTTACAACAAACCTTTTAACTATTCAAAACCGGTCACTTTTGTCACACCAACGGATTCTTCAAACACACCAAGGATTATCATAAAAGCGTGCGAGTCTTCTAATGTTAATCCCTAACCGGACTATGCACAAATTTATGGTCCTTTACCTTCCATTAGTGAAGTAAACTCAAAACCTGAAAATCGCAAAATTCTTAGATATTTTGACCTTTTCATGGTGACCTCGTAACCTCACAACATGAGATAGAATATCATTACGAAATCAAAGTTCAACATTTTCAATCGCCTCAGGCGCAAGAACAAAGAGACATTTTTCGGAAAAATCTTTTACCAAATGTTAAAATTTGAAAAATTGTGCATTGTCTTGGGAACAGGACTTTCATAAGGAACTTGGAGTGATGAAGGTCGTTTTGAGAAAGCAAACATCTATTTCTAATATTAAGCGTAAAAGAAAATGTTGAGAAAAGATGTTGATCGACTCTTGAAAGATGTTATTTGTCTTGATATCCATAATGTTGTGTTATTCAATTCTTTGCCACATGCATCGATTATATCTCTACGATCATCGTTGATAATGTTGTAATCATGAGAATTCGATAATGTACATCGGATCGAGTCTTTAAAAGTTGAAAATGCACAATTGTCAACCGAACTTTCCAATGCAAACGTCGTCTTAATTGGTGTCAAAAGATATTCACGATCAACAACTTGTTTTCAAAACAAAATCGCTCGATTGCGTGCAAAATCTTCCGATCCTAAATTTGAGCAACTGGATGATCAAAGCGTGTCTTTGAAATGTCAAATCTCAAAATATGAACAAGAACTTGTAAAAGTCAAACAGAATATGGTGTCATATATGATTTACTTAAAAGACTCGTGATGATGCATCAAGCGAACTTGATCACTATCTTGCACACTAGAGAAGTAATGAATTTTCTTTGGTAATTTTCGATTACGAAAATCAAGATTTGATTCACACTATCTTTAAGTTAAGAGAAATGTTAGGAAAGTATGAACAACTTCCGCCTACCGTGATTAAGAGAATAGCACCAAGAACACTTAGTAATCGTGAACCTAGAATGCCTACTTGCCAAAACACAAGTTGCTAATGTGCTTCCTTCTTTGAAGCAGGAATAGTTGCATCTTTTCCAAGCGTCCGCACTTCACAAACCTAGGAGCACTACATCAAGAATAGGAAGTTGCGACCTAAGAAAAGATCAATAAGGAATGATAAAGTAGAAGAACACCCTAGGACTATGAATAAGACTCACGTTGCTTCCACTATAGATATTGCGTCCGGCAAATGTAATAGAAATAGTGATGTAACGATGCTAAACCTTTAAGTACTTTTGATATTCACCGATGCACCTTGTGTTATTTGTCGTAAAAGTAGGAATTCGATTGTCATGACAAATGTGTTGCTAAGGCTATCATCTCGTTTAAGGAATCCTAAGAATCGAATACCTCTAGGCCCACTAATCATTCTAAGTCCGTGGCTTGGTAGACCGCCTCTTTAGATTCTAAGAACCGCATTGATGTCCCAGTAGCTCTGTTTCACCTCCTAGAATGTAATACCACCTAGTGCATTCACTAAGACTAAAGCAAATACTAGTTGGAGATGGCGAAATGGATATATAATACACTAGGATTTAAATGGATGCCTAAAGTTATTGATGTGTGTATGTCTACTATAAGCGCTTGAACCCTCTAACATTTCGGGTTCCACATCTACTTCTATTCCATCCGTGTCGTGCATGTAATGCGGTGATCTGAGATCATTCTCTAGATTGTTGATAGCGGATGTTCCCAACACATGACAGCAACCTTAAACTGTTATCAAACTTTATTGCAAAGTTTATTGGCACTGTCGATTCGGAATGATCACTTCGCAGACTATCATGGGCTACGGAGACTATATCAATGGAACATCGAAATTAGCGGGGTTTATTATGTGGAAGGCCTCGGTCACAACTGCTTTCGATGGGTCAAATCTGTGATGGAAATTTGGAGGTTGCTTTCGGGAGAAATCTTGTTTCATTCGTGATCTACAAGGAAGCGACCTTATTTCAGCTCGCGTAACTCAAGTCTTTACACTATCTCTATGCAAGACATGGTTGCTTCATCTCCCATCCGCTTACTTTCAAAGGCAACATCAACAAAATCCACGGCTATGGCACCGTCGTCTCTCACATTTAAACTTTCAAACTATAACCAATCTTGCTCGACACAAACTAGTTGAAGGTCTCCCACAATTCCGGTATTCTAAAGATCACCTTTCCTCGCCTAGTGAACAAGGGAAAAGCACTCGTGCTCATTTTCCTTCAAAGGTGGAACACGACTCTCGGCATGTGCTTCATCTTCTTCACATGGATTTGTGTGGCCCGATCGCTGCGTGCAAACGATCAATGACAAACGCTACATCTTAGTAATGTTGATGACTATTCACAATGGACTTGGGTGTACTTTCTTGAAGCAAAGACCAAGCTCCGCAAATGATCATCACCTTTCTCACAAAATTCAAGTTCAGCTCAGAACACCGTCGCCAAATAAGAACAGATAAAGGCTGAATTTGTTAACCAAACTCTTCGAGAATTTTATGAGAAAGTGGGAATTGAGCATCGACATCTATTGCACGTACACCGTAACAAAGCGGAGTTGTTGAAAGACTAAACCGAGCGTTAGTGGAAGCTGCAAGAACAATGTTAATCAATGCTAAACTTCAGACACTTATGGGCGTAAGTTGTATCTCGCATGCTATACTCAAAACCGTTCTATGATTCCTAAACGCCACAACAAAACACCTTTTGAGCTTCTCCATAACCATAAACCGAATCTCAAACACTTTCATGTATTTGATCCCATTGCTATCCGAATAATGATCGTGATGATTTTGAAAGCTCAAAGCCAAAGTCGACATTGGAGTCTTTATTGGATATTGTGAGAATTCTAAAGGTTACTGGATCTAGAATCGTCAGACAAAGCACGTTATGGAAACGATTCATGCTCATTTGATGAACTTACGAAATGGCTTACAGTATAACGACTTGGAACCCGTCACAACCGCTAAACTTCCTCAAACCCCATCATCACCGAACAAAGCCCTCGACTACTCGTCCAACAAATGGAAAGACTCTTTGCTCCTCATTCGGTGGCGATATTGATGAGCGTGCTCGTGTGTATCCGCTATTTCCATTGCTCAACCCGATAATACTATTATACACGATACACTGCTACAACAACTCATTGTTGAAGAAGCACCACCGATTGACTCCACCACAACAGTTGAACAAACCGCTTCCAACAATGATGAACCAACCGATGATATTCTTCATGAAGTACCCCACCGCGATTTTGATCCAAATGCGTTCTTTAACCCGTTTGCTAATGAAACGATGCACACGATGTCGCAGTAATCATCCACAAACCATTTGAATCTCGAATCCGCACAATGTATACCAACATCAACCCTCACACATAGATGGACAAAAGACCATCTTCTAGAAAATATTATTGGCAACCCGAATCAACGATCCGTTACGAGACAACGTCTTCACACGATGGTGAACATTGCATTTATGCACTCACCGCTCGCCAATCGAGCCTAAAACATGCAAGAAGAACTCAACCAATTCAAACGTCTTGAAGTATGGGAATCGGTTGAAAGACCAACAGGGTCTACGTCATTGGTCTCAAATGGATTTGGAAGAAGAAATTAGATCTTTGAAGGAACGAATCGAAAACAAGTCACGTCGGTGGCTAAGGGTTATCGACGTGAGGAGGTATTGACTTTGAAGAATCATTTGCTCGGTTGCTAGACTTGAGGTCGTTCGGATATTTCTGCGTTCGCGGCTCATATGAATATGACGGTCTTTCAAATGGATGTCAAAACTGCGTTTCTCAATGGACAACTTAAAGAAACGGTTTATGTCACCCAACCGTAAGGATTCGTTGATCCCGAGTTCCCGAACAATGTCTACAACCGAACAAAGCCTGTATGGTCTCAAACAAGCTCCTCGGGCATGGTGCGATAAGCTATCATCTTTCCTCATTGCCAATAATTTCACCAAAGGTTCGGTCGACCCTACTCTTTTTATACAATATCATGGGGCACATATCTTAATTGTTCAAATTTACGTGGATGACATCATTTTGGGTCTACACATAAAAGTACTCAATCGCTTTTGCAAAACTAATGAAGAAAATTTTGAAATGTCCATGATGGGCTAACTTACGTTCTTTCTAGGACCCAAGTTCATCAATCACCGATGGTATTTTCTTGAGTCGATCCAAATATGCCTTGAATTGTTAAACAAATTTGGAATGAAAACCTTTGACACTTATGCCACACCAATGGCTCATACCAAGAAGCTAGATCTTTGATTTACATGGGAAATTGGTGGACCCTACAAAATACCAAAGTATTATTGGGTCTCTCATGTATCTAACAACTAGTAGACACGATATTGTCTTTGCTGCTTATCTCTGCTCCGTTATCATCAAGACCACCGAAACCTACCTCTGCGAGGCTAAAAGAATCATCGATACATCAGGAACCATTAACTGGGATGCGGTATCCGAAGGATTCGGTTTTGAACTAATCACTTTTTCGATGTCGATCACGCGGGATGTTTAGATTCACGGAAAAGTACTTGAGAAGCACTACAATTTCTTGGTGATAAACGGTGTCACAGCAATCGAAGCGAGGATTGTACATCGCCGTCATCAGCCAAGTAGAATATGTAGCCATGTCGGCGTGTTGTGCTCAAGTCATCCGGATGAGAACACAACTCAAAGACTATGGTTACGTGTTTGAGAATCGATGTCTTTGCGACAATCGAGTGCTATTGCGATCTCGTGTAACTTCGATTCGGCATTCAAATCTAAGCAAATCGATCTTCGTTATCATTTCATGAAGGACCATGTGGAGCAGTGCAGTTGAATTATACTGCGGATGCGAATACCAATTGGCGATCTACTCACCAAAGCCTTGCCTCCCGCTAGGTTTAATGAGTTGGTCCACCGGATTGGTATCGGTGTTTTCGACTCAAGAGGAATTGGATGAACTCTTAAACAGATCTTAAAACCGATCAAACACCAAAATCTCTTTTGTAAATATTTTTCAAAACAAAATATAAAAATATAAAATCAGATAAAACATCAAAAATATTCTTCTATCTATTTTTCTTTCAACATGGCAAGTACATTTCTTCCGTCAACACTCTAATCTTTCAAAATTCAGTATTTTTCCGATGAAGTGTTGAGGGGGAGAAAATAAACACTTAACTGTTTCAAAATAACTGTGTACTTGCATGTTATACTATCTCGGTTGTTTTCTTTAATATTGGTGGTCACATTTCTTGTTTATGACACTCCTCGGACTAAAATTTATAACCGTTCATTATTTTCTTAAGTCGAGGGGGAGTGTCGTCAAAGTTATTTCCAAGTATTCTTCGTTTGGTAACCAAAATGGAAGTTAAAAGGCTTTGGATGAAAATGGAAAAGGTGAAGGGACTAAAACTGCCAAAAGCTCAAACTCTCTTTTAATAAACTCCCTCACCTAACTTACACTTCACATTTATTATCATCACCTAACTAATCCTCGCACAAAATTCGTTCTTCAAATTCGTGTTTCGATCATCAATGTGTAAGTGTTTTGTGTTCTTAACAAGTTTTTAAACAATGGTTTTGAATTTTTCATAAATCCAACGGTTAAATCTTGAGATATATTGATTTTAGTGGTCTACGCATAAGCATATGAACACTCAATCATGATTGTGTGTTTGGGGTCTAAGTAATAGTGTCAAAACGTTCTTATAACATCTGTGATACCACTTTTATCCTCAAAATGCACCCAGAAACACAAATTGATTGACTTTCAAAAACTAGGGTTTATGCGTGGGTTTGGGTGTTTTCAAAAAGAGTGTTTTGGTTAAAAATATTGTTGTGTGATGTTGTTCTTATGATGAATTGATCATATCTCGTGCTTAGAATTAACCCAGAAACACTAATTGATTGCTAATTAGAAATTAGGGCTTATGTTCTTCGTGTTTGGGTATTTTTGATTCACTACGAATTTGATGTTAAAACTTGGTTAGTACACTCACATGACATCTAAGAACTACCAGAAAAAGTTTGGTACATAATCCATGGCTAAAAATCTTACGCGTAATCCTTGAACTATTAGGGTTTTGACCTACGCATAAACTGTTTGATGAAGTTTTCATGCCATAATATGTTATACAATGAATGTATGTGTTAATATTGACACTATGATGAATCTATTTCAGGATTGTTACAAGTGAAAATTCAGAATCAAGGTTATTAGCAATCTACGCATAAGGATCACCTTACGAGTAGCATGTTATGCGTAAGAGTAATCTTACGCGTAGCGTCTACGCATAAGGTTCTACAAAGGGACTACGCGTATCACATGAAGGATATGCGTAACAATGACCTCTCGCATAAGGTCTACTCTTACGAGTAAGCCTTACGCGTGGGTTTTATATACGCCTCTGGCGTAAGCTTTACGCATAAGGTCCCTTTCCTCGCTGTAATATTTCTTACGCGTAGTAAGGATCCCACGCATAAGCTTACGTCTACGCGTATACTTCTCCTGTTTACGCATAAGATACCATTTCTACGCCTAAGCCTTGATCATACCTTCATTATGAATTGTTACGCGTGCAAACTTGTAAATGAATAAATCATAACGTCACAAAACCAATAATGTCACTAATAAGCTTATACGTTTAATATGTTGTGAAAGATAAGTGATAACATAAACTTTAAAACTTAAAGTTAACTAACTCACGAAACTTATCATGACGTCATTAGACTATTGAACAAACAAGTGATTTTGGACTCGTAATAATCATTGACACATCACATTCAATAATTAGACAATAAAACCATCTGTTGACTAACATTATGTCTTTCGATATGTTGGTTCTTTTGGCTAAATGTGTTTCAGATCACGACATGGAAGCTCAAATGAATGTGGATGCACCAAACGTTCTCACCATTGCTGATATTTTCCACATGGCTATCAATGAAGATTGGAAAGAACAATCTCGAGTCGACTTTGAAACTCTCACCGCTCGGAATCTTCTTGCCTCATTGCGGTGAATATTACGAAGAATCATCCCTATCGTAACATGCTCACCAACTCGCCACTTTGTTAGGAGATCTACATACAACAATTCTAGAATACAATGCGAGGGTCAAAGGTCAAAGTGCGATAATGATGACACTCAATCACAAACAAGTTACCATCACACATACGGACTTAAGGTGCATTCTTCTCATTCCCGACATCGAGCCAACCGATTCAATGCCACACCCATCAAGAGCGGTTCGCAATTCTTGATTGATATTGGGTATGGCGAAGCTTCGGGGTTATTAATAAGCATTCTCGCGTGGATCTTAAGAACATTCCTCACCTTGGAGAACCCTTTATATCATCATCACAAAATCTGTTTACGGTCGTGACGGTGGCTATGAGCATCCCAAGCTCGTGGAACTGCAAATATTTTGGGCTCGATCAACATGAAACACATCGAAATTGAAGCTCGATATGGGATGACATGATGACATTCCTCAAAAGCTTGGCTCAAAGATTCCTTATATCGATACACAAAACTGTTGATCCAAAGAGCTCTTGGACTCAACCCTCGATATCCCCAAAGAATCAATGACCCCGACAATCTTGACGTGTTGTCCGAACCCACTCTAACGATCGGTTAAGGAGTCAACTACCAAGAAACAAGGTGTCAGTGTTGCGGATCTCCTTCTCTCGGATGAACTCAAGCGGCTCTACTCTTATAAAAGATATTTGGTAGTCGTGAAAGAGAACAAAGTTGGTTTCTAGATGAAAAATCTTCTGTACACCTACAAGGAAAACCAAGAGGAAGTGTAGGAGTCTTGCAAACACCGAGAGTCGAGGAAGTTCCCCAATAGGAAACCTCACCGAAAAGGACAGGTTCCACCAAGGAAGTTGTTCCCATTATAGAACCTAAGCTCCGAACCGCAAAGAAAGCTTGTGACGAAAGCTCAAGTGCAGAATCGAAGAAGATATTCTACTCGAAACTCCAACAGACACTAATCCTTCAGAGCCAAACCTCCCAGGTCCTATAGTGAACCCGCAAAGGGAAGACTCCAAGGATTGAGCACGAAGAGGAAAGCTCGGAAGAAGAGCCACCGGAAACGGTTACAGGAGGAAATTCAAATTGTTAGACTCAACATGTTGCGAAAAGAGTTTGCAAAGGATCAAATGGGTGGCCCCGAGGTCAAGTGGTGATGCTCAATCAACACCAATTCCGATGCGGTTAATCAACCCAATAAGGGAACTAGTGCCACCACCCTTGTGCAACAACAAACGTGTTGAAACAAGCAGACCTTGATAGATCTTGAGCTCGTGGATCGTTAAATATGCCTATGTAATCACAAGCACAATAAAGACAATCTCTACTACTTATATTTATCAATGAATATAAACACAAGTAACAAATAACTAAGAACTCGTGATCCTCTATGGATCTTTATATTAACTAAAGCGAGTTTTTCAATGGGTACATAACTCATTATAATGTGTTCCTTTTATAGACAAGGAACCCTAAACAATATCGCTAAATCGTTTCCCAAGAAACGATAAACATAAAACTAAATAAGATATACACAATCACTTCCTAATAAAGCTCATGTATATCCACACTAAATAAACTAAACACGGAATAAACACTTAGCAGAAATGGACTAATAACTATTATACTTGATGATTATGTCTTGACGAGAATCCACTCTTCTTTAGTAGAAACCCTTCTAAGTAATTTCAAAGATAATCCAAACTTCACATAATTCCCAACAATCCTCCCTAAACCGGAATTTGACTAGGTTAAGTTTCGGCTCGGATAGATCTTCTGACACGGAGGATTGGGCGCGAACAACAAAGACAAAGAATCCAAATAAGAACATGATGAAGAAACTCGAAACGCCATATCTTTGCAAAGAACAAATGACAATAGATACATCAAAACAAATGAGTTTCATACTATTCTCATCACATCCGGTGTGTTAACTCCTGTGAGAGGTGAATCATTGAAAATAATGGATTTGATGTCTCTTTACCAATAGCCATTACTCTTGGAGTAGCCATATGTTTAAGTTAAGAAACTATGGTACACCGATAACCATCCGATTTA
>CM040242.1:245692640-245899480 GCA_022545495.1 Chrysanthemum lavandulifolium
ACTACAACGATTAGGTTCATTTGCTAGGATGTTATAAAACTTGCTCAAGAAAAGGAAGTTTCTTGACCCCGAACGACGCGTGTGGCGTTATCGATCATGAGGAACTTTCAGTGAGGTTGAAGTTTCTTCCGGGAGTTTGAAGTCTTTAGATAGCACAAGACATTCATCCTCTGTGAAGAGTACTTTGTTCTTGGTGTCACATATTTGTGAAACGAAAACAAATTGATGTGTTGAAGTTCCTTGACATAATATACATTCTCAAAGTCCAAATGATGTGTTTTGATGGTCCTTTCTAGTAATTACGCCATCACTTCCTCCAAAGGTTACATTGCCTCCTCCTTGATTGGTACAAAGTTATGCATCATATCCCCGCTTCTGACATACTTCTCGAGCGCCACTATCAACAATTCCAACATCTTTATGCTTAGGATGATCTCGAGAGATGCCCATCGTGGCAACTCGATCATGCCTATCCTCCTCAAGTCTGACTATAATCAACCCAACATTATCATTACCAGACCATCATTATCATCACCGCTCATGTTGCTTCAGGTCCACATTGCTATCAAGAGTGACCAAAGCGGTGATCCGCTTTGAAGTTCCTGCCTCCTTACGACTGCGATAAGATGAGTATCTTGTCTCATCACCGGCTTTCCTCTCTTGCATTCTCTCGAGAAGTGACCCATCCGTTGACATGTGAAGCATTTAACCTTCCTCTTGTCAAACCTTGTCGATCTCGCCCTTTGAATCCAAACCTTCCGACTTTTACGCTCAAAGTTCTTGATATCCATGGAAAGCATGGCCACCGCCACCTCGACTTCATCTCTTCCATCTCAATCGGGTCCACCGATCAAAATCCTCATAAGCGGATCCTGCGAGGATCATAATCGACAAGAAGGATCCAAGAACATCTTCCATAATGTTACTCGATTTAGAGTGAGAACTTGATGAAGGAGCAAGATAAGATGATGATGAATATGGGCTTGGACCATAACTGCGTCTTTGAGATGAGGCTCCAACGAATGTTGTATGACTTGCGTAAGAAGATGATCTAAAAGGGCTTTTACATCATGTTCAAGAGCTTTAAGTTTGTGGTACGACTCATCAAAGGTAATCATGTCCAAACCACCTTTAGCTTTTAAAGCTATGCTTACATGTAGCCGGATGGAGGTAAAGACCTCGAAACTTAGAATTACAATCATCATTATCTCGCTTTGCTGCAATGATTCAACCGACTTAAAATCTTGTGAAACTTGTCATAGCCCTTGTGTATTCTTTCCTCTTGATTTGAAAGTCCCAAATCATTGTCTCAAGATGGACTTCTTCGCCTCCTAGACTCCTCATTCCCACCGAACTTTGCCTTAATTGCTAACCATATATCCTTAGCATCTTGCATGAAGTGAAAATCACTCAAGTGATCCTCGGGAATAGCTTGTAGAAGAATGGTTCGACCTTGGTTTCTCTCGAACCGCCAAGAACTCTTCAAAGCATTTTGGGGAACATTCATCATCTTACCCCAGTAGCATCCGTGGTAGTTCTCTTCAAACTGCTTCCTTCAAGACTATCTCCATAGATTCCAATCAATGTTGGAGATCCAGCCTGCATCTTCATCGCCCACGCATCATATTCCTCCATTTTAAGGTAAGGAAACTTAGCATTGCTATTAGAGACTTAGTTGTTGCGATGGGTAGATTTTTGGTTGTTGGTGATTTCGGTATCAACATCCGAACCGAGCATGATGATTTTGTTATGGTTGTATGGGTGTTCGTAACAACTTGTCCTTAGTATCGTGAGACTCTCACGAGGCTCGATACCACTTGTTGAAACAAATGCACCTTGATAGATCTTGAGCTCGTGGATCGTTATATATGCCTATGTAATCACAAGCACAATAAAGACAATCTCTACTACTTATATTTATCGGTGAATATAAACACAAGTAACAAATAACTAAGAACTACGTGATCTCTATGGATCTTTATATTAACTAAAACGAGTTTTTCAATCGGTACATAACTCATTCTAATGTGTTCCTTTTATAGACAAGAACCCTAAACAATATCGCTAAACCGTTTCCCAAGAAACGATAAACATAAAACTAAATAAGATATACACAATCACTTCCTAATAAAGCTCATGTATATCCACACTAAATAAACTAAACACGGAATAAACACTTCCATGACAGACTAATAACTATTATACTTCATTATGTCTTCGCTAATCCACTCTTCTTTAGTAGAAACCTTCTATAAGAATTTCAAGATAATCCAAACTTCACATAATTCCCAACAAAACGCCATCGGAGGAGTCTATTAAGTATGACATCGAGAACCGTATAATCGAGAAGTCGAGAAAGATAGAGTCGATGAAGAAGTCAGCAATCAAGCTAAAGCAATTGAAGAAGCTAGATTCAGCCAAGAAAAGGCAAACCGAACAAGATGACTAAGTGAACTATGATCAATTTCTTCTAGATACCCAACTCGTTCCAAGGAGAAAACTTCTGAACCTCATAAGGACCCTGAATCTCCTCACATCTCATCTTCATCATATTCATCTTCTCACTCTTCACCACCACCATCAAAAAGAACAACCAGATCCACATCCAGATCATTGAAGAAGCCAACTGCCTCTTGGATCTCTCAAGCAAAGACCAGAATCGTTAAAGCTGTCAAGCATGTCAGAGAGAAAGATATAACAAATAAGAAGTTAGATTTTCTTGCTGACCAGATACAATATCTTCATGATGAGAAAGACAAGATGCAAGTTGAAAGTGGAGTATGTCCAAGCTCATGAAAGATGATCTTCAAGGGAAAATGGACGAGATGAACAAAGGATACACTCACAAGTACCTTCTTGACATCGCCCTCGAGTTACTAAAGAGTCGCTCACCAAACAACTTTATCCGAATCTCTTACACCGCCAAACAGACTATGAAATCAACTCCAATGCATGTGAACATCAATCCATTTGATCCCATAATCTTCTCGGATGTCGAATTAGTCGACCGGTGGTAGCTCAAATGTCTAAACGATCCGCAACACTTGCCTCTCACGAAGGTAAATTGCTTGAAGCATTGGAATATCAACTCAAATCAAGATGCAAAGTAGAAGTTGAAGGCCAAACGCCCAAGAGACGATGATGGCAAGGATAAGGATAAAGAAAACGAGCCTAAACGCCCAAGAAGTCCGGTGAATCATCTTCTATGCAACCTCCACCCAAACGGACTCAAAGACAACAAAGGTCTCCTCCTCGCTCTTCTACCGATAAACCTTAGGATTCTTCTCGAGTTACCACCCTGCACTCGTAAAACCGTGATCACTTTGAGTATACGGGTGGTGACGATGAGGAATTCCATGAGCCCCAACAACAACCCGCCTCCCGACAAAGTTAAGAAACCGAATCCTCATCTATGCCTAAGAAAAAGAAGAAGAAGGCGCCTAAGGTTGACGTCAGTATCATGGCTAGATGAAGATGACACGAGGAATACGATGGTTTTCTACATGTTAATTCCACTCCTATCCATCCAAGGTCAAGATCCGAAGACGGTAGTACATTGGAGCATGAAAAGATATTGCAAGACAAATTCCGTGTGAAAAAGATGACGAACCGAGTTGAAGCGAATCAAGAATGAAGCATTTCAACTTCTCAAAGACAGCTGGAAAGTGCTATCGAAGTTGAATATCACCTCGATAATATAGCACGAGCCATGTCTAACAACATGGATTGGCTCAACCTGTATAAACATCGACTTCACCAAACGGGACAACCTCCATATTACAATCGATCGTCTAAACCTCTACCAACAATTGGCCAACTAGATCGCCTCTGATTCCATTCCGATATTTCTTCAACAAAGACCGAATTTCTCCTACACGGTGGCGATGGTTCAAGGAAATACGCTACATCTCGACACTTCCATTCCCTGACCCACATACTCTAACCGCATAGCCATCGAGGAAAGGGCTAACCACATGTTCTCCAACAATGTGGAAGTATATGACCGTGATGCAATGTAATGGATTCACCATTGGCCTAACACCATTTAATCTACTATAGAAGCTTCCTGAGTTCGTAAGTCTTCACATGAAGTGTTCAATTACTAAAGGAATCGTTGCTATTAAACAAGTTGCTCTTTCATCTAAATAGGACTACACTTTCCTCAAGAATATCATGGTCAAAGGCAAGGCGAAAGTGGATTATGCATTCTCTCGAAGCGGACTTTAGAATTTGTCTATCAACGATATTGAAGACATGTACCTTGCCAAAGTATGTGGTCGCATGAGACAATTCTCGACTAAAGTACAACGTGAATACATCAAGTCCTTGCTTATCTTCATCGGAAGCATAGTAATCAAAGAACGTGTAGAAGATCTCCGACTTGCGGTTGAATCATATCATACCCGTGTCAACTTCACTCCACCTCGCCTAGATCTTCCCAACATCAACCACTTTTTCACAATACACCTCATCAAGAAACCATTCGGCATCATTTATCGCAGTTGAACTTCAACGAAATTGCTTGATGGCGTGTAGAAATCTTCACAAATTGGGGATCACACATCAAGAAGGTTCGGGATGGCACGGCTTATAGGTTAAAGGCGATACATGAAGGCATCGGGTCAAGAAAAGATGGAATTCTCGTGATCGAAGGGATGTGAAGCGGATCATCACTATGATTGATGAAGGGTTGTATCGAAGGGTGACCGATTCGAACTTTAGAGAGCTTTGTAGGTGGTCGTCCTGTGATTGCTCTCGCCGCTATCAACACCCCGCTCATTCCCGAAAGCTTGATGGACTTCCGGTACCCTTGAGCATCGCTTCTATTTCATAATATTTTGATGTGTGATTTATTATGACCATGGCTTGTGCACACATAACAGTAGTACAACCCAAATTGTCAAGAAAGGACCACGTGGTACGCTTCATTCCACAATCCTTATAAAAGGAGCGAAGTTTACTTTTGAGTAAACCTTATCAAACCTTTCATTTTTCAAAGGTTTTACTCAAAAGAACAAGTACTTCCGTATGATTTTCAAAACCTCAACCGCTTATATCACTTGTTGAGGGGAGTATTTGATGTTGGAATTATGTGAAAGTCTCGATTATCTTTGAACTTAATGCAGAAGTGTTTCTACCAAGTGAAGTGGATTCTGCCAAGACTTATTCTCATCAAGTATAATAGTTAATAGTTTGTTTCATGGAAGTGTTTATTCCGTGTTTAGTTTATTTAGTATAGATATACATGAGCTTTATTAGGAAGTGATTGTGTATATCTTATTTAGTTTTATGATTATACGCTTCTTGGGAAACGGTTTAGCTAATATTGTTTAGGGTTCCTTATCTATAAAAGGAACACATTAGAAAGGTTTATGCACCGATTGCGTAATTACGCTTTAGTTAATATATAGATCCATAGAGGATCAAGAAGTTCTTAGTTATTTGTTACTTGTGTTTATATTCACCGATAAACATTAGTAGTAGAGATTGTCTTTATGGTGCTTGTGATTACATAGGCATACATAGCGATCCACGAAGCTCAAGATCTATCAAGGTCCATGTCTGTTTCAACAAGTGGTATCGAGCCTCGTTAGAGTCTCTACGATACTAAGGACAAGCTTTTTCTTAACACCAATACAACCATTACAATAACACCATGCCCGGTTCGGATGTCAAACCGAACTCACCAACAACCAAAACTCCACCCATCTGCAAAGAACTAAGTCTTGCTAATAGCAATGCTAAGTTTCTTACCTTAAAAGGGAGGAATATGATCTTTGGGCTATGAAGATGCGTAAATGGATTTCCAACATTGATTGGAATCTATGGCGTATAATTTTGAGAGGAACAATGAAGAGAACTACCACAGATGTCATTGAAACATGATTAATGTTCCTCCCAAAACTATTTGAAGAGTTGCTAGCAGCTCGTGAGAGAAACAAAGGTCGAACTATTCTTCGCAAGCTATTCCCGAGGATCACTTGAGTGATTTTCACTTCATGCATGATGCCAAGGATATATGGTTAGCTATTAAAGCAAAGTTCGGTGGGAATGAGAGTCTAGAAGGTCAAGAAGTCCATGCTCGCATAACAGCTTTCAGACTTTCGGATCTCTCAAGAGGAAGGAATTCAAAGGGGCTATGATAAGTTTCACAAGATCTTGAGTCGGTTGCACCAACTTTCAAAGCTAAGCGGGATAATGATGATCTGAACTCTAAGTTTACGAGGTCATTACCCATCCCGCTACATGTGAGCATAGCTTTAAAAGCTAAAGGTGGTTTGGACATGATGACCTTTGATGAGTCAGACAACAAGCTTAAAGCTCTTGAACATGATGTGAGAAGCCCTTTTCGATCATCTTCATCGCAAGTCATATCGCATTTGTTGGAGCCTCTACCCAAAGTCAAACTATTTTCCAAGCTCATATCCATCATCATCTAATGTCTGCCCTTCATCAAGCTTCTCTTCCTAGATCCAAAGGAATTATGGAAGATGTACTTGAACCTTCTTTGACATGATCCTCGGCAGGAACCGGCTTACGAGGATTTTGATCAGTGGACCTCTTGACATGGAAGAGATGAAGTCAAGTGGCAAGTGGCCATGATTTCCATGGATATCAAGAACTTTGAGCAAAGTCGCGTAAGATTTGGTTCAAAGGACGTGATCCGACTAGGTTTGACAAGAAGAAGGTTAAATGCTTCATGCCAATGTATGGGTCACTTTTCTAGAGAATGCAAAGACAGAAAGTCTGGTGATGAGACAAGATACTCCACTTATCGCCAGATCGAAGGATGCAGAAATTCAAGAGGTTCAACCGCTTTGGTCACTCTTGATAGCAATGGACTGAAGCAATACGAGGAGGATGACAATGATGGTTCCGAGAATGTTGGGTTGATTGCAGTCAGATTTTGAGGATAGGCATGATCGATTGCCTTGATGGGCATCTCTCGGATCATCCCCTAAGCATAAAGATGTTGGAATTGTTGACGGTGGTTGTTCTAGAAGTATGTCGTGAAACAGGACATGATGCATAACTTTATACCTATAGAAGGTGGAGGTAATGTAACCTTTGGAGGAAGTGATGGGCTAATTACGTGAAAAGGGACCATCAAAACACCACAAATGGACTTTGAGAATGTTTATTATGTCAAGGAACTTCAACACTTTAATTTGTTCTCGCCTCACAAATCGTGACACTAAGAACAAAGTACTCTTCACAGAGGATGAATGTCTTGTCTCGCCTAAAGACTTCAAACTCCCGTAAGATACTTCAATTCTCATCAAGGTTCCTCGTAGTCACAATTTGTATACATTCAACTTAACTAATGTCAAACCAAATAGTGACTTAACATGTTTGGTGGCTAAAGCATCCGTGGATGAGTCCACCAAATGGCACGTAAGGATGGCCCATGTCAATTTCAAGACCATCAACCAACTCTCTAAGTCGGGTCTAGTAGAAGGACTTCCGCCAAAGTATTCACCAATGATCATAAGCGTGTTGCATGCAACAAAGGGAAGCAAAGACAGAGCCTCCTACAAAGGTGTTCTCATTCTGAAGAACTATTATTTACGAACCTCTTCACCGCTTCATATGGATCTGCTTGGTCCAACTAGAGTGAGAAGCATTGATCATAAATATTTTTGTCCGTGATCACCGATGGATTTAGTAAATTTTGTTGGGTATTCTTTCTAAGTACCAAAGATGAAACTTCGCAATATTGAAAGATTTCATTACCCTTATTGAGAATCGGTTGAACAAAAGGTGAAAGGAATTAGAATGTGATAATGGTACGAGTTCAAAAATGCCATTCGATAGAACTCTGCAGTTAAAGGGAATCAAAGGGACTATAGCACTCCAAGAACCCTCAACAAAATGGGGTGGCGTAAAGAAAAATAGAACCTTAATAGAAGCCGCAAGATCAATGCTAGCGGACTCTAAACTTCCTACCATGTTTTGACCGAGGTCACAGTACACCTTGTTATGTACTCAATAGAGTGTCCATTACTAGACCACATCTTAAAACACCATATGAACTTCTTTTTGAAAAGTTCTCATTATTCATTACCTTAAACCGCTTGGTCATCAAAGACAATCTTAAATACCGGTGATCCTTTGGGCAAATTTGATGAGAAAGTCGATGATGGCTACATTGTGGGGTATTCTCGCTCATAGTAAGGCATACAGAGTTTATAATGTATCCGCAAAGAAGATTGAGGAGACATTGAACTGAGGTATCTTGAAGACAAGCCTAATGTTCAAGGCCGGGTCATGTTTGGTCATTTGATCTTGACTACTGACCGATTACTTGGGTTATGCTAGACATAAGGTCGATCAAATGCGGATTCTCAAGCATCTCCAACTCCTAATACGTACACTATGGATGCTCATTCGACAATGGGTCCGATGATGAACAACCCATTGTAGTGCCTTCCTCTCTCCTAACAATTTTGTAGGTGACACTTCTAAAGATTATAATGATGCGGGTGAAGATGAATTCTATTATGCCGAGGACCTTGCGGATCAAGAAACAAGAGTATGCACCAATTTAGATGCCGAGAGGAATGTTGAAAATAGTACAATGAAGCTCTTGGCGTAAACTTCAATCAACAAGATAGTTCTGCTTTCCTCACTTCTCCAATTCGGCCGAAAGACATGGTGCCACTACTCCTATGTCTACTAAAGTGTCAACGGATCTTGGTGAACCTTATACAAGGTTTCCAAACCTTCGATCTTGGTCATCATCAACCCAAAGGTGCATCTTCAACACACCTTCCTATGATTACGAGTTTGAACCTACTATGACTAATCTTGATACTTCCATTGATGTCAATACCACCACTACTACAAGGATCAACAATGTTCATCCACGCCTAATATCATTGGTGATCCTAATGCACCGTTAGAACAAGAGGTACCGTGGCGCGCTCTAAATATGGACAGTAGCTTTTGTCTCTTATGTCTCAAATCAACAGAGAGATAATCACACGCACTATCAACATTGTCTGTTTGCTTGTTTTCTCTCACAAGTGGAACCAACCAAGTGTTACTCGTGCTCTTGAAGACTCAAGTTGGCTTGAAGCAATGCGGGATGAGATGCCAGCTTCAAAATCGGCGAGTTTGGATATTGGTACCACTACCGATGGTAAGTATGCTATTGGAACAAAATGGATTCAAGAATAAGAGATGCTAGAGGTGTTGTCATTAAAAACAAAGCGATTAGTTGCATTGTGGTTATAGACAAGAGGAGGATAGATTATGATGAAGTATTTGCACCGATGGCAAGAGTTGAGGCTATAATGGATTTTCTTAGCTTATGCATCCTATATGGGCTTTATGGTTTATCAAATGGATGTTAAAGGAGCCTTCTTGTATGGTGAAATTGAAGAGAGGTGTATGTCACTCAACCTAAAGGATTTGAAGATCCGATCATCCTAATCATGTTTATAAGGTGGTCAAAGCTCTCATGGACTACATCAGCACCCGAGCCCAGTATGCTAGGCTCTACATTTCTCGTCAAGCATGGTTACGTAAGAGGTGCAATTGATAAGACTCTTTTCCTAAAGAAGAATTCCACCGACATTATTCTTGTGCAAGTCTATGTGGATGATATTATCTTTGGATCCACAAAGGAAGCTTGGTGCGGGAATTTGAGGAGCTTATGAAGGAGAGTTTCAGATGAGTGCAATGGAGAGATGACTTTCTTTTGGGTCTTCAAGTTCACAGAAACTCGATGGTATCTTTATCACCGGGACAAATATGTGAGGGACATATTGTTAAAAAGTACCATATGCATTGTTAAAAATCCAGTTTTTCACAAATGAACAAAACATATTGAAATCGGCACCACTTTATAAGAGATGCATATGATAAAATTTGATAAATGTGGTCAAAATTCATACTTGATGATAATGTATGCGATCTGTTAACAAAGGCTTTTGAAGGACCACGGTTTCAACACCTTGTGGTCCATATTGGCATGCTTAACCCTTAACGCAAAGTTTAAGGGAGGCATAGGCCTCGGGAGGCATATGCCTCGTGGAGGATTTATGTATAACTTTGCATTTTGCTATGTAATTTTGTATAATTTGATAGTTTTTATTTGATAGTTTTTAACTTACTCTAACCTGCTAATGTAATTTTAGTGTGTCTCTATGTTTGTTTGTGTATATTTCTGTGTTTGTTTTGCAGAATGGTTGTCTCTGATCAGTTGTGTTTTGATCAAGAAAGCTTAAGCTGGTTTCCACTGATTTCATTGTGCTGAAGTGTATTATTTGTTTCCTCTGAGTTGAAAGTATGAAGTTATACGAGTCAATCAAAAGAAGTATGAAGCAAATAGATCATTCATTCATTCAAGAAACAACATGACTTCTGATTACAGTCTAATCGCAACATCAAAAGCATCTACATGATCTAATAGTCCTAATCTATTACATATCATCTGTTCCAACATCTAAAGATGAGCACGATGAGCATGACCGCTCACATCTTCACACTAATATTGCTGGATATGCACGATTGCTCACATCTGTTGGCTCTTAATGCCGCTATGCTTTTGTGAAAGCATAACCAACCCTAATGATGCTAAGGATCAAAATGGAGAGGATGGATTGATGCAAACGAAGAAGTCAAGTCGATTGTGGCGAGAGATGAGAAGGAAAGATTTTCCTTTGTGCATCATCTACTCTTTCAATCATACACCAACTTACATCATTTTCCTTTTTCCATTCCTCGATACGATATGTGATGATGCACCAAAACATGATGCCAAGAGACCAAGCACCACCTTTCTACCCATAGGAAGTGGAGGATTTTTGGCCCGTGACCTTCGCTGAGGCCTAGGTGCCGAGGGTTGGAGTAAGATGTTCCCTCATTATAGGATTCATCGAGTCTTCAGAGATACAATTGGTTTCTCAACACTTTCATCTTCCGATGAGGAGAAAAGGTGACTTCTTTGGTAATGGATATGGTTTTGGAAAATAGTTAAACCATGTATTGGTGTCTTCACTAGATGATGAGGATGAAGATGAGGATGTTGTTGTGAGATCTATGATCTCAAGGTTAGTACTCATGATGATTATGGTTAATTTGAAGAATTGAAGAAATTAGGGTTTGATATATTATTTGGGGATTTTGATGAAGAAGTAAAGGTGCATTGGGATTGTTTTATAGACGGGTTCAAGTGGTAAGAGAATTAATGCGTGGGTGAAACAAAGAAAAGATATTTACTTGAAGCTTCGTGAGTAAGTCATTTGATTCTCTTGAGTATTCTACTTGATGTAATGGTGTTTCGTTTCTCACCAAGTTTTAAGTGAATTCAAGTAAAGTAGAAATCCGCCATACTTAGTCAACTTTGACTAAATTTGGGAAATTTCTATTTATTCGTTATGACATATTTTCGCTCCATATAAGTGATTCGCTTATTATTATCGTTAAAAACACTTCCTTTTGTGCAAAATCCTAACCCTAATCCTCAAAATCTCTCATGGCACTTCAATTTAAACACGATCATAACAAGGTTGCTTTTCTTGGTACGGCTCGAGGAGATGAAATTTACAGGCCGATGATTTCTTTCTTACTAAGGTCAAAGATTGTATATGCATTGACACATTCTCCAGATGCTATATATGAAACTTTGATTACTCAATTTTGGGCGTCGGCAGAAAAGAGAGGAGATTCTGAGATAGTTGCTGAAGTTGATGGACAAGTGTATGTGGTGACAGAAGAATTGATCAGAAGACAACTTCACTTGGATGATGAAAATGGTGTTTATCATTCTAACTCTACAATGGTACTTGAAGGGCTTAGAGCTATTGGATATCAAAGTCCGAGGACTGATATGTGGTTGAAAAACAAGCTTTGCCCTATGTGGAGTTCTTAGTTCATACTTTGCTACGATGTATGAGCAATAAGTCAGTGGATGGATCGCCAACACAAATGGGATGTGGTATTGTTTGCTTATCTAAGGGTTTGACTTATAATTTCTCTAAGTATATCTTTGATAATATGGTAGAAAACATAACTAGGAAAACGGGTAAGTTTTTGATGTACCCTAGGTTCTTACAGATGATATTGAATGTTTCTACACAAACCCGTGCTTTTCATCCCATAAGTGTTTTGACCCTAAGTTATTTGCTACAATGAGGACTAAATTTGAAGGACACATTTTCCTTTGTTGGTTGCCATGTTACCTCGGAGAATGAGACGATAATGAGCTTAATGTAGTTTTACCTTCTTCCAATCCTATTGTTGAAACTCTTTAAGTAGATGGTGGTGAGGTCCTTCATTGTTGTCGAAGCATCTATACCTTCACCAAGACCATGTTCTAGTCCAACATTTATTCAAGTTCTGTTGAAGAAGTTCGTGATAAATTTGAAGAAGTTCGGGATCAAATTGATGAAGTTCGAGGTTGATCTCGACAGATTACCTACACCAAGTCCTGTTAGGACTCCATTTGGTGAAGGATGCTCTAATGTTGATCGAGTTAATGTTGTACACGAGCAGCCTAATGAAGTTCCAATTCCTCCCGAATATTCACATGGAGTCGATGAAGATCCTATTTCACTTACCTCATTATATGATCGGTGAACAAGCTTACGGTGAGGTGGTTCGGTCTTAAGGCAGAACTTACTGAAACTAAGTCTCGTTCTTGGTCGAAAGTTGTGGAATTGGAGGCTAAAGTTGAACACTTGGAGAAATTGCTAAGTCGGAAGGATAAAAGAGAGGTGTGGTTTCTTAGAGGAGGAGGTCAAGAGAATCTTAATGAATCTCTTGATATATTGGTCGATGTGGCACTTAAATCTAATGTTCCTTCTTCTATTGCTAAATCTTCACAAAGAAAGGTGTCTAGCAAGGAGCCTATTCTATATACTAGCAAAAGACGAAGACATTCTTTGGATAAGGTATCTGTGACACATCAAAGGAGCTAAATATGAAGGATGTATCTCTTGATGGTTTCGTGAAAGAGGTTACTTGATGGTCAAACTTCATCTTTACCGTAATATTCAAATGTTTCACCTTCATGAGATGATGAAGAGTTTTTTCTTTGGGAGAACGTATAAGTTGAATGCTTCTCCTGAAGTTTTCTACACCCAGCTTGAGGATTTGTCTCAACCTATTTCCTCCGATGTGGGTTTGATTGTTTCTTGAAGCTCACATTGGTTCTGCTTTGAAATTGGTTCTGCGAGACATCTTCCGAGACAGATGAGGATCCCGTGATTGATGATTCTCAAGTCGCATGCGGTGACTAAAGAACAATATCAAGCTCAGGTGGAATGTTTCTTGATTATGAAGATATTCGGAAGAGTCGTGTTGTGGCTAAGTTTCTTCAAGATCGGTATGCTTGATTTGTCTCACGAAGGAAATCGAACTTGATGCTTTCTTTCCTCGATTCGATGATCAATGGGATGGTTATATTTCTCAAGGTGCTTCGATCCCGATCTAGCAAAACTTATCTTAGGAGATTCTTTTAATGATGATGATTTTGTGGAGAAAATGAAGGCACTTGGTAATCAAAGAAAACTAGAATCTCTTTGCAAAAGAAGGGCTCTTATTGATCAAAGAAATAAAGCCAAAAGAGAAAACCTATGACATTTGCTCGTAAGAGGAACTATATGAGAAGAGTTGTGAAGAATGCTTCTCGCATAATTACGGTTTATCCATGAAGCAAATCATGACTTGGTCTCGATGATACTTTGATTAGAGTATAATGCGGTTATGAAGTTTTCTTCACAAGGTACTACTTCTTCTTCCATTGGAAAATCGTGATTCAATGACCTGATGTTCCTACGACCAAGAGACGTAAAAGCAGTTGAAATTGTTGATAATTTTGATATCAGTTGTGCCTTGGTGGAATCTTCAGTTGTTCCTTCAAACACCTTCCGATGCTACTCCTTCTTCCTCGATGCGGGTGTTTCACGAATCTTCTTTGATTTCTTCCAAATGTTGTCAAGTGTGGAGCTTAATGATTCTCTCGATTCGTGAGACCGATTCTGATTAGTGCGAAAATAGTGATGATATGGAACAACGAGTTTGGTTACAAGATGTTACGACAGTTGGCTAAGAAACATGCTTCAAGGAATACCGATTTTGATATCAAGGTGATGAGTCTACTTTTATTGAAGTTGGGCTGTTGATGATTTTCATGAAGGAACTCATGTGACATTGATTGATTGGAAAGTGGAAAGCTTAACACCGTGTATAAATTTGGATGATACTTGTCTTGAGTTTAACTTCTTGAAAGATATTCTTCATTTAGTGAATCGACATGATTTGAAAATGCTTTATGATCATGTGATTCAATATTATAAGTCTCTTCAAACAACCGGTTACGCTTATATCTCATTAGGTGATCTTGAGGTTATGTTTGATTCAAATTCTCCAAATGGTCAAGGGTACTCTATTTGGAAGAATTCTCATAAATGGGAGATTGAAAGTTGGAGGTTTTATCCTTTGCCTTGTGTTCATGTAGTTCAGACTACATGTGGGATGATTTTGTGTATGCTATCGATAAGCTTTATCCTTTATCGGTACTTTTCTAGAAAGGTTCTTTGAAACACAAGTTGGTAGTGCCTCCTAATTTCGCTGGCAATGATGACCGCATGCTACTCAATGTGTTGGTTTGATTAAGAATCGCCTTCTATCACTTACAGTGTTCATCTTGATTGTACTAGTTTGTCATATTTGTTTTGTTTTAGTTAAAAAAAAAAAAAAAAAAAAAAAAAAAAAAAAATTTTTGGTTTTATCTAACTTTTCTTGCGGGTTTGTTGTATATTTTGGTTATTGACTCACCGGTATACTTTGTGTATGTCAAAGAGTTAGCTAGTCCAAAGAGTACAATTTTGGTAAAGACACATCAAATCTGTTGATAGTCGTAATGATTTGCTCAAAATCATTGGGTATACAACCACCCATGCTTAATTGTTGAGTGTTGTATCTTCAACTTAATGTCAAGTGTTTCTCTTGAAGTGAAGTGGATTCGCCAAGACTTATTCTGTTTGAGTATAATAGTTAATAGTTTGTTTCTCCGAAGTGTTTATTCCGTGTTTAGTTTATTTAGTATAGATATACATGAGCTTTATTAGGAAGTGATTGTGTATATCTTATTTAGTTTTATGATTATACGTTTCTTGGGAAGCGGTTTAGCAATATTGTTTAGGGTTCCTTATCTATAAAAGGAACACATTAGAAAGGTTTATGTACCGATTGCGAATTGCATTTTAGTTAATATATAGATCCATAGAGGATCAAGAAGTTCTTAGTTATTTGTTACTTGTGTTTATATTCACTGATAAACATTAGTAGTAGAGATTGTCTTTATGGTGCTTGTGATTACATAGGCATACATAACGATCCACGAAGCTCAAGATCTATCAAGGTCTCGTATGCATTTCAACATTTGACTTAAAACTTTGTTCACCAAAATGTTCTTTGTATCACTCTTCCCACACTCTCGAAATGGTCATATTTATTCTCAACTTTTCAAAATAATATTTTATATGCCATTTTTAGGGAGAAAATATACGTGATAAGAAATATGTTGTGTTTTGCTCATGAATTCTCATGTGAAAAGACTTTAACCCATGAATTGACGGGTTCTAAATATCATACATTGAAAGGATTTGTCTTCCAAGACTTATCCAAGTAAATTGTACCCATTCGAGAAGCTCTTGATAGACATGAACTTTGATGGGTTTGACAACCTTTCGGGATTGTCCACACCTTCAAGGTAGTTATTAGAGCTGGTTATCACCTAAAAGTCGACAATGTATCTCATTAGCTATGCAACGTAATCGTGTCTCGCAAGGAATTGTCTATCTTGAGTCGATCAATCCAAATAGTCTTGCTTCTTTCCTCACCATGCAAATTCTGTCAAAACTCTTAAGCATGTGTGAGGGGAGTATTTGCAAAGATCAAACTCTTTCAATGGTACAAATGTTTTCATTCACAATCACTTTAAGAGATTTTCTTAAAAATGGTTTTATGGCAATGGAGTTATAAGGTGATTAAGGTTAGGAATAACTGTCCTATGATCCGCCAGAGTCGGAGGGATCTACCAAGGACATCACAAATAGTTAGAAGTTAGAAGTCCTTAGGTACGATTATAAAAGGAGAAAATGAGAATCGGAGAAAGAAGGAGTTGAAGAATTAAAAAGAAATGCAAAGAAAAGGGTGAAAATAAATAGCCTCCAAAGTATTCAACTTAGGGCGTACACGGTTCAATTCATATGCTACTAGTTGTCACTTGATGACACCGTATTGAAGATTAAAAGTCGTCATGGACCCGGTGGACGCATGCACTAAACCTTCTTAGCCACTCAAGTTTCTCTTAATGTAAGCTTGTTTCATTCTCACAGGGAACCCTACGTAAACTATCGGCTTTCTCTTAGTGATTCTTGGTATTGAAGAAGGAGACCTCTCCTAGTCTCCACTAAGGAAAACCAAAGCACTATTGAGTCTAGAGCCACGAGATTCATCAAAAGATCTCTTAGGTACACTTGACATTTCATCACTTGATGTTCAACAATAAGAACATCGGTGGTACGTTATCGAGTCCTTCACGAGATCTTAGCAATGTCGAGAACATTTATGAGAGGTTCACAATTGTGATCTCGGTGATTGAATGGAAACTCCTGCCGTGGTCAACATCAAACAGCCTACGACGGTAGTCACTTGATAACTCCCGTGGATTACGCTTAGTGTGTCTCAAATGGTCTACGATCGTGAGTGATGCTTTGGTGTACCTCGGCGACTCATATGAACTGTGGGTGTACTTGCACATCGTGTTATCTCACTTGTGGGACTCAGGTTCGAGAACGGCCTTTGTGAGAATTAGAGTTGTGTTTTCACACTATGTTGTTAACACTCTCGAGTTCAAACTTGTAAGTGCTTGGAATCCGCTTATTACTAACCGTTTAATGTTTTCCTCTTATGGAAGCTCGGAGCGGAATGATCGTCTGATTCTTCTTATGCTCACGCCAACATCATCAATAATGGAGTTCTATCTTAAAGCAACACAAAAGTAAGAATGATTCTTCATCAATCCAAAGAATCTACAAAGTTAAATACTTAAAGAACCTCATCAAGACTATTATCCAACGTCAAAGGCGTGTAAGCATGTTGAAGAATGGCGTGGAGACCTTTGGAGCAATGAAGCGAGACACGAGGCGACTTGATGCAGACAACAACAATATACTATCACTACCATCACAAAGAACAATGATCAAAGAACAAAGTTAAAGATGACGTCAAAGCAAAACTGTTTAAAGAAAAAATTTCTCTACACCGGGAGATTGTTCGATTCAAGGCAATTCTTCTCACAAGAAAGAAGAATGTCGGAAGGCGTCAAAGCTACTATTACATTCGCACCTTAACCGTTTATATTCATTCATCACCAACACTTGGGGAGATTGTTGGAATCACTCCTAAACCTAAATCAAGTGTTAGTGATTCATATGTAATAGTTAGTTTTATTATGGCCTTTATGTTTGTTTTAGCTTAAGCTTATGTAGAAGGCCCATAAGCTTAGGCCCATGTCCATTAAGGAAAGGAAGGGAGTAGGAGTGTTGCCTAGCTCCCCTTCCTATAAATATATTGTAATAACCCTCACTTGAGGGTTGGTTGTTCAATTTATCTCTTTCACTATAGCTATGCCTAACCTTTCTTTAGTTTTATATGCATAGTGTTTGTGTGAGTTGTTCATCCGCTCTCTATATCTTCTCTATTTCTTTCATTGATGCTTGTGTTGTAAAACTAGTGACCTAACAAGTTTTCTTTGATGTTAAATTATAATGTTCATCGGTTACATCACTTGTTCATCGTTTTTTGGTTCATCAGTTCATTAGTTAGTTTTGGTCATCGCTTAATTTTGTTCATCGGTTATTTTTATAATGTTCATCATGTTAGGAATTAGAAATTCCGTGTATTAAAGTCGGTCACCTCAAGTATATGTAATCGTTAAGCTCGTAGTCGTAGTTCTTTTTAAGTTAAGTAGTATTTAGTTAAGTAACACCGTGGAGGACGGACGGGTCTTTACCCACCGTATGCACGATCCACACCCGATGTGTGGCGTTTATGTAAGACTATAAATACTCTCTACCTCCCAAGGTAGAGAGTTGGAGCTCATAATAATATCTTTCACTTTCTCTCACTAAGTTCCCTAAACCTCTAACTTTCTCTCTCTAGAATTCCATCTATATGCTACTTTGTGTTATGGTTTGATGTGTATGTGAAAAGTTATATCCAACAATTGGTATCAAGAGCCATGGTTTGATCATATCTTGCACATCTTTGGATTTCTAGTGGTTTTTAGGTGGTTTTTGAGTTTGAAAAAGTTTAGTGGTTTTTGCATCATTTGGTTGATTTCTTGGGTTAAAGTTTGGATTTTGTTAGTACTTTTATGTTTAGAATCATCACAAGTGTTTAGGTTTTCATTTGGTAAGCTTGAATCATCTTGGTTGGGTTGTTTTTGGATTGAAAAGTGATGTTTATGTGGTTTTTCTAGCTAGCGAGTTAACTCACGGATTACATTCTTCATAGCGACTTGCTTTACAAATTTGTAGCGAGTTCTGATTTTAGACCCAGCGACTTAGATCTAGCGGTTTACAATACAAGTAGTGGACTCTCCACTACGGGTAGCGACAGTGGTAGCGACTTGAGTGCAGAGCGAGTTGCTCTTTAGCGACTTGCATCTCTAGCGACTTGAGTAGCGCAATTGTCTGCTAAAATTTTGCTAGCGACTTGAGTCTTAGCGAGTTACTACTTAGCGACTTGCAATTGTCTAGCGACTTGGGACCCTAGCGACTTAGTGGTGTAGCGAATTAAGTGTTAGCAACTTGGTGCATTATCTTCTAGCGACTTGGGTGATTGTTTACGGTTCTCTCTTGATTTAGTAAAATCCGTGAAAGAATCTATTTCCGGTTTAATCATAGAGTTATAAAATCCGTATAATCTGTTAACATGTCTACCAACGTTCTACTATCATCTCCACTGTTGTCGAGGATGTTCAAGCAACCGGGGTGAGATACTCGTCCACCCATGCTTGACAGGCCGACTACGATTCTTGGGCTCAACGAATCGATTGTCTTGCCTTGGAAAGGAAAATGGTGTCAACATTCTCAAATCCATTGATGAAGGACCATATCGAGTTGAGGCGACTAGAGACATACTTGATACTAATGAAGATGGTACTCTGCTTACGGAATGGACGGACCTAAAATGTATGATGAGCTTGATGATAAGGATAAAAAGAGATTCGATCTGAGATATCGGGGCTTCAAACATTGTTCTTCAAGGTCTTCCTAAAGACATCTACAAGTGATCAATCATAACACCGATGCAAAGGCGGTTTGGGATAATGTTAAGATGCTTCTCTCGAGGTTCGAAATTAACTATGGAAGACAGAGAATCCCAACTCTATGACTTAATTTGAACACTTCAAGATGAAACAAGATGAGAGTGTCTATAAGTACTATGTGAGATTTCATAAGCTAGTGAATGACATGAGGAACATCGGAATGACTATGCCTAACATTCACCTAAACTCGAAATTTGTGAACAACATGAATCCCGAATGGCACAAGTTTGTCACCGTGTGAAGCTCACTAAAGGATTGAAGAATACAAACTATGAGCAACTCTATGCCTTCCTCCTTGTAATGAGAGACATGCTATGTTTGAAAAATTGATTCTCAATCGGTTCAAAACCAACCCGGAGAGACAAGCTCGTCTAATGATTCAACCGCCTTCTACTCAAACATCGGAATCACAACCAAAGCTTCACAAGTCATACCCTTGGGTAATGGTAATCACAAACTCATTCCCGATCCTATGTTCAAACAAGTTGATGCTTTGATGCACACGTGGAAACTTCATTAATCAACTAGCTCTTCCGATTAGCCAAAACATGAATTCTCTCCCACAAACCAACAACAACCTCGTAACAAGCATCTAACCCACACAATCAAGCTACTGTTAAAGATGGAAGGATCGTGGTGCAACCCAGTTCGGGAAAGACAGATGATCGGGGAAGAGGTGGTCTTGGTAGAGGTTATGTGGGCAATCGAATCGAGGAAGGAATGGTAACCAAGGTCAAGCTAAGCGATCAAATGCTATAAGCTGTGGTGGTGAGGACACATTGCAAGAAACGCACATCTCCAAAGCGTCCACGAATCTTGATTACTTGAGATAAGATGCTACTTGCATAAGCTCGGGACAATGGTGTTGCTTTAGATGAAGAGAAATTGTCGTTTTTAGGCGAGGGTAATGCCAAGACCTATGATGCGGATGTGGATGAGCAACCTATTCGGGAGATAGGTCACAATCATCGAATGCCTTTCAAGTCGTGATTGTGATGCATACGACTGATGTAGATGATGGACCTCGCACACACAATCTTTATGGCTAGCATTTCTCCAATGGTTTCTCCCAAGGTCTTTTCTTCACCACTATTTGGCCCATCCCAAGAGAAACTCATCTCGGAGGTATTAAAACTATACGATAATGTCGATGTGCAGCGGATGCATGACAAAGTACAATTAATGAAACTATTGAATCAAATGTTGAAAATATGGGTAATATTGATATTATCCCATATGATCAATCGTGAAACAAAGTGAAAGTGAGGGTGTACCAAGTGATGCATCTTCTGCGATCAACAATGACTATGTTTTGATGAATACACCGATGTGCCTGATGAGTCTGTAATCTACGAACTAAATGCCTATAAAGAACGTGTTGCTATTTATGAACAACGTGCTAAATTTGAGTTGACCATGTTGAATCGACAAAGACCTTAATAGATCTTGAGCTTAGTGGATCGTTATGTATGCCTATGTAATCACAAGCACCATAAAGACAATCTCTACTACTAATGTTTATCGGTGAATATAAACACAAGTAACAAATAACTAAGAACTTCTTGATCCTCTATGGATCTATATATTAACTAAAAGCAGAATTACATAATCGGTACATAAACCTTTCTAATGTGTTCCTTTTATAGATAAGAACCCTAAACAATATTACTAAACCGTTTCCCAAAAACGTATAATCATAAAACTAAATAAGATATACACATCACTTCCTAATAAAGCTCATGTATATCTATACTAAATAAACTAAACACGAATAAACACTTCATGAAACAAACTATTAACTATTATACTTGAGAATAAGTCTTGGTGAGAATCCACTTCACTTCGAGAAACACTTGGCATTAAAATCAAGATAATCGGACTTTCACATAATTCCAACAATCCTCCCTAAAGCGGAATTTGACTTGTTAAGTTCGGTTTCTTGATAGATCTTCTGACACGGAGGATTGGACACGAACAACGACAACGAAAAGAATCTAAAGAACATCTCTATGATGAATAAACTCTTAACGCCATATCTTTGCAAAGAACAAATGACAAAAGGTACATCAAAGCAGTTAGTTTCATACTATTCTCATCACATCCGGTGTGTTAACTCTGTGAGAGGTGAATCATTAAAATAAATGGATTTGATGTCTCTTTCCAATAGCCATCACTCTTGGAGTAGCCATATGTTTGATTCAGAAACTATGGTACACCGATAACCATCGATTTATGGGCAAACCGGCAACCATATAAGCGGATTTGAAATGTCTTTACACAGGCCGTTTGCTCGGGACTAGTCAAGTCTTGGATTCCAAAAGGAATAAACCATGGTGAATTGATGACCATACAACCCTCGACAATTAAGCATGGGTGGTTACATACCTTATGATTTTGAGCAAACCATTACGACTATCAATGTGATTTGATGTGTCTTTACCAAAAGTACCCTTTGGACTAGCTAACTCTTTGACATACACAAAGTATATCGGGTGAGTCAATAACCAAAAATATACAACAAACCTGCAATAAAAGTTAGATAAAACCAAAAAACTAATAAAAATAACAAAAGAAAACAAATATTACATAGAATATTACAATCAAGATGAACCTTTATGTGATAGAAGTTGATTCTTAATCAAACCAACACATTGAGTAGCATGAAGGTCATCATTTCCAACCGATTAGGAGGCACTTCCAACTTGTGTCTCAAGAATCTTTCCATAAAATATCGGATAAAGGATAAAGCCTATCGATAGCATACACAAAATCATCCCACATGTAGTCCGAACTACACCGAACACAAGGCGGGATAAAATCTCCAACTCTCAATCTCCCATTTATGAGAATTCTTCCAAATAGAATACCCTTTACCATGTGGAGAATCGTAATCAAACATAACTTTGAAGATCACCCAACAAATATAAACGAGAACCGGTTGCATGATGTGACTTATAATCTTGAATGACATGTTCATACAAGATCTTCAAATCATGTCTATTCACCAAATGAAGAATATCCTTCAAGTTAAATTCAATAAAAGATTTATCCACCTATAAACAAGTGTTAAGCTTTCCGTGATCAATTAACCAAAACCACATGAGTACCTTCGGAAAAGCTTCAATAGATCCAACCTCAATAAATGTAGATTCATCGAATTAAGATCTAAAGGAGTATTCCTTGAAGCATGTTTACGAGCCAATCTATCGAACTTCTTGTAACCAAACTCGCTTTCCCATATCGGCAATGTTATCGATATCAAGGTGTAGATCGGTTTCTGAATCAAAGAATCATTTAACTCAACACTGGACAACATTTGGAAGAAATCAAAGAAGATTCATTGAGAACCATCCATAGCGAGTAGTAGTAATAACATCGAAGTTGTATCAAGTGAGGAACAAGCGAAGATACCACCAAGGCAAAACATCATCAAAACTATCCACAATTTCAACTGTTCTCATCGCTTTCTTTGTAGGAACATCGGACATTGAAGCACTATTTGCCAATTTAGAAGAAGAAGTAGAACCGGAAGAAGGAAACTTCATAATCATATGATCTTGTCTAATCAAAGCATCATCGATAAAGTCATGATTTGCTTCATAGACATACCGAATTATACAAAGCGACATTCTTCACAACTCTCCTCATAAAATTCCTCTTACGAGCAACATGTCATAGGTTTATCTCTTTGCTTTATTTCTCTGTTCAATAAGAGCTCTTCTACGTAAAGTGATTCCTTCTTCCTTTGATTACCAAGTGCCATCATTTTATCCACAAAATCATCATCATTAAAGGAATCTCCTAAGATAAGTTTTGCTAGATCGGGATCGAAGCACCTTGAGAAATATAACCATCCCATTGATCATCGAGAATCGTAGGAAAGAATGCATCAAGTTCTAATTTCCTTTCGGAGACAAATCGAAAGCATACCGATCTTGAAGAAACTTAGCCACAACACGACTCTTACGAATATCTTCATAATCGACAAACAATCCAGCTGAGCTTGATATTGTTCTTTAGTCACTTTACCCGACTTGACCAAATCATCAATCACGAGGATCCTGTCACATCTCGGAAGATGTCTCGGTGAGAACCAATTTCGTGAGAACCAATGTGAGCTTGGAAGAAACAATCAAACCCACATCGGGAGGAAATAGGTTGAGACAATTCCTCAACCGGTGTAGAAAACTTCGGAAGAAGCATTCAACTTATACGTTCTCCCAAAGAAAAACCTCTTCATCATCTACTAAAGGTGAAACATTTGAATGTTACGGTATAGATGAAGTTTGACCATCGAAGTAACCTCTTTCACTAAACCATCAGTAGATACATCCTTCATATTTAGCTCCTTTGATGTGTCAGTAGATACCTTATCCAAAGAATGTCTTCGTCTTTTGCTAGTATATAGAATAGGCTCCTTGCTAGACACCTTTCTTTGTGAAGATTTAGCAATAGAAGAAGGAACATTAGATTTAAGTGCCACATCAGCCAATATATCAAGAGATTCATTAAGATTCTCTTCAGCCTCCTCCTCAGAAGAAACCACACATCTCTTTTTATCCTTCTGACTTAGCAATTTCTCCAAGTGTTCAACTTTAGCCTCCAATTCCACAACTTTCGACCAAGAGCAGGACTTAGTTTACGTAAGTTCTGTCTTAAGACCGATCACCTCACTGTAAGCTTGTTCACGGATCATATAATGAGGTAAGTGAAATAGGATCTTGAAATGTGATTGCTCACCAAAATTGGAACTTCATTAGGCTGCTCAGAGCAACATCAATCGATCAACATTAGAACATCCTTCACCAAATGGAGTCCTAACGGGACTTGGTGTAAACAATCTGTCGATATCAACCGAACTTCATCAATTTGATCGGAACTTCTTCAATAGGAACTTGGATAAATGATGGACTAGAACATGGTCTTGGTGAAGGTATAGATGCTTGACAACAACGAAGGACCCTCATTACCATCAACCCAAAGACTTCCATCAGTGGGATTAGAAGAAGGTAAAACTACATTAAGCTCATTATCAGTCACATTCTCCGAGGTAACATGGCGTACCAACAAAGGAAAATGTGTCCTTCAAATTTAGTCCTCATTGTAGCAAATAACTTAGGGGTCAAAACACTTATGGGATGAAAAGCACAGGTTTGTGTAGAAACATTCAAGATCATCTGTAAGAACCTAGGGTACATCAAAACTTACCCGTTTTCCTAGTTATGTTTTCTACCATATTATCAAAGATATACTTAGAAAATTATAAGTCAAACCCTTAGATAAGCAAACAATACCACATCCCATTTGTGTTGGCAGATCCCATCCACGGACTTATTGCTCATACACTTTGCAGCAAAGTATGAACTAAGAACCTCCACATAGGGCAAAGCTTGTTTTCAACCACATATCGTCCTCGGACTTTGATATCCAATAGCTCTAAGCCCTTCAAGTACCATTGTAGAGTTAGAATGATAAACACCATTTTCATCATCAAGTGAAGTTGTCTCTGATCAATTCCTCTGTCACCACATATACTTGTCCATCTACACGTGCAACTATCTCAAGATCTCCTCTCTTTTACTGACGCCCAAAATTGAGTAATCAAAGTTTCATATATAGTATCCGGAGAATGTGTCAATGCATATACAATCTTTGACCTTAGTAAGAAAGAAATCATCGACTGTAAATTTCATCTCCTCGAGCGGATCCAAGAAAAGCAACCTTATTATGATCATGTTTGAATTGAGCGCCATGAGAGTTTTTGAAGATTAGGGTTAGGATTTTGCACAAAGGAAGTGTTTTAATGAGAGTAATAATAGAATTCCTTATTATGAGCGAAACTATCCCGTAGAGAATAAATAGAAGATTTCCCAAATTTGGTCAAAGGTTGACCAAGGATGGCGTGGACTTCTACTTTTACTTGGATTTACTTATAACCCGGTAGAAATGAGAACCATTACTGTGAGTAGAACAATCAATGACAGACTTACTCTCGAAGCTTGATGAATATCTTTTAACTGTTTCACCCACGCATTAATTCTCTTACCACTTGAACCCGGCTATAAAACAATCCCAATGCACAAGACTTTTCATCAAAAATCCCCAAATAATATTTCAAACCCTAAATTCTTCAATCCTTCAAAATTAACCGAATAACCATGAGTACCAAACACGAGATCATAGATCTCACAACAACATCCTCATCATCATCCTCATCATCTGGTGAAAATACCAATTCATGGTTTCACTATTTTCCAAAACCATATCCATTACCAAAGAAATCACCTTTTCTCCTCATCGGAAGATGAAAGTGTTGAGAAACCAAGTATATCTGCTTGAAGATTACGATGAATCCTATAATGAGGAACATCTTACTCCCAACCCTCGGCACCTAGGCCTCAACAAAGGCCACGGCCAAAATCCCCACTCCTATGGGAAGAAGGTGGTGCTTGGTCTCTGCATCATATTTTGGTGCATCATCACATATCGTATTGAGGAGCGGAAAAGGAAAATGATGTAAGTTGATGTATGATTGAAAGAGTAGATGATGCACAAGGAAAATCTTTCCTTCTCATCTCTTTGCCACAATCGACTTGACTTCTTCGTTTCATCAATCCATCCTCTCCATTTTGATCCTTAGCATCTGTTAGGGTTGGTTATGCTTATCACACAAAGATATCCATCATGTAGTGCCAAAAGATGTGACGATCGTGCATATCCAACACTATTAGTGTGAAAGATGTGAGCCGCCATACTCATCGTGCTCATCTTTAGATGTTGGAATAGATGATATGTAATAGATTAGGACTATTAGATCATGTAGATGCTTTTGATGTTGCTAGTACTCTGTAATCTGTAAGTCAGAATGTTGTTTCTTGAATGAATGAATGATCTATTTGCTACATGCATCTTTTGATTGAGTCATATAACCCGATTACTTCAACCGGAGGAAACAAATAGCACACTTGACATAATAAATTCGGTGGAAACCGACAATCTTTCATGACCATATCTCAAGCGATCGGGGACAACTATCTTTGCAAAACAAACACACAAATATACACAAACCAACAAAGAAACACACTAAACTTACATTAGCGAGGTTAGAGTTAGTTAAAATCTATCAAATATACAAAATAACATAGCAAAAATGCAAAGTTATACAAATCCTCCACGAGGCATATGCCTCCCACAGACCTATGCCTCCCTTAAACTTTGGGTTAAGGGTTAAGCATGCAAATATGGACCACAAGGTGTTGAAACCTTGGTCCTTCAAAAGCCTTTGTTAACAGATCCGCCACATTATCATCGGTATGAATTTTGACCACATTTATCAAATTTTTATCATATGCATCTCTTATAAAGTGGTGCACGATTTCAATATGTTTTGTTCATTTGTGAAAAAGCGGATTTTTAACAATGCATATGGTACTTTGATTATCAATAAAAATTGTTGTGTTCATGAAATTGTACCCATAATCCAACAAGCGATTTTGAATCCAAAGAACACATCCACGACAATTAGCGTGACCACATACTACGCTTGATAGATGAGGTAGCCACGATAGTTTGTTTCTTGCATTGCCAAAAATCAATCTCTTTCAAGGAATTGGCAACCTCGGTGGTGGACCTCCTATCCGGTTAGCACCGGCATAGTCACTATCACTATAAGCTTCCAACTTAAAGGAGACTCTTTTGGGTACCAAAGACCTAGAAAAGGTTGGCCTTTAAGGTATTTAAAGATCTTCTTATGACATTGAGATGGGAAGTCGGTGGAGTAACTTGATGTCGCGAACAAACACTCGACAAAAAAAGTAATATCGGGCACGAAGGCTGTTAAGTACATCAAAGACCCAATCATAGACCTGTACAAATGAACATTCACAGGTGGATCGACTTCATTATTGGTCTTTGACTTTGGAGCTTCATAAGGTGTAGTAGCAGATCCTTACACCCTCCATACAAACTTCTTCAATATGTCCCTCACATATTTGTCACGATGATAAAGATACCATCGAGTTTCTGTGAACTTGAAGACCCAAAGAAAGTCATCTCTCCCATTGCACTCATCTGAAACTCTCCTTCATAAGCTCCTCAAACTCCCTCGCACCAAGCTTCCTTTGTGGATCCAAGATAATATCATCCATAGACTTGCACAAGAATAATGTCGATGGAATTCTTCTTTGGAAAAGAGTCTTATCAATTGCACCTCTTCAGTAACCATGCTTGATGAGAAATGTAGAGCCTAGCATACCGGGCTCACGGGTGCTGATGTAGTCCATAGAGAGCTTTGACCACCTTATAAACATGATTAGGATGATCTGGATCTTCAAATCCTTTAGGTTGAGTGACATACACCTCCTCTTCAATTTCACCATACAAGAAGGCTCCTTTAACATCCATTTGATAAACCATAAAGCCCATATAGGATGCATAAGCTAAGAAAATCCAGATAGCCTCAACTCTTGCCTTTGGTGCAAACACTTCATCATAATCTATCCCTCCTCTTGTCTATAACCTATACATACTGACTAATCGCTTTGTTTTAATGACAACACCTCTAGCATCTCTCTTATTCTTGAGAATCCATTTTGTCCCAATAGCATACTTACCATCGGTAGTGGTACCAATATCAAACCCTGTGATTTTGAAACTGTTGCATCTCATCCTGCATTGCTTCAAGCCAACTTGAGTCTTCAAGAGCACAGGTAACACTGGTTGGTTCCACTTGTGAGAAAACAAGCAAGCAGACAATGTTGATAGTACGTGATTATCTCTCTGTTGATTTGAGACATAAGAGACAAAAGCTACTGTCCATATTTAGAGCAGCCACAGTACCTCTTGTTCTAACGGTGCATTAGGATCACCAATGATATTAGGCGTGGATGAACATTGTTGATCCTTGTAGTAGTGGTGGTATTGACATCAATGGAAGAATCAAGATTAGTCATAGTAGGTTCAAACTCGGAATCATAGGAAGGTGTGTTGAAGATGCACTTTGGGTTGATGATGACCAAGATCCGAAGGTTTTGGAAACCTTGTATAAGGTTCTCCAAGGTCTGTTGACACTCTAGTAGAAATAGGAGTAGTGTCACCATGTCTTTCAAATTATTGGAGGGTGAGGAGAAGCAGAACTACCTTCAGTGAATTGAAGTTTCTTGAGAGCTTCATCAACATTCTTCTCGACATCTAAGTTGGTGCATACTCTTGTTTCTTGATCAGCAAGGTCCTCGACATAATAGAATTCATCTTCACCCACATCAAGTATAAACTTTAGAGTGTCACCTACAAAATTGTTAGGAGAGAAGGAAGGCACTACAATGGGTTGTTCATCATCGGACCAGCTGTCGAATGAGCATCCAAAGTGTACAGTATTAGGAGTTGGAGATGCTTGAATCGCATTTTGATCGACCTTATGTCTAGCATAACCCAGTAATCGTCAAGTAGTCAAGATCAAATGACCAAACATGACCTTGGCCTTGAACATTAGACTTGTCTTCAAGATACCTCGATTCAATGTCTCCTCAATCTTCTTTGCGGATACATTATAAACTCAGTATGCCTTACTATGAGCGAATACCCCACAATGTAGCCATCATCAGCTTTCTCATCAAATTTGCCCAAAGGATCACCGGTATTTAAGATTGTCACTGACAGCCAAGCGGTTTAAGGTAATGAATAACGGAACTTTTCAAAGAAAGTTCATATGGTGTTTTAAGATGTGGTCTAGTAATGGACACTCTATTGAGTACATAACAAAATTACTACAAACACCTCGGTCAAAACATGGTAGGAAGTTTAGAGTGCACTAGCATTGATCTTGCGGCTTCTATTAAGGTTCTATTTTTCTTTACGCCACCCCATTTTGTTGAGGGTTCTTGGAGTGCTATAGTCCTTTTGATTCCTTTAAACTGCGAGTTCTATCGAATGGCATTTTTGAACTCTGTACCATTATCACACCTAATTCCTTTCACCTTTTGTTCAATGATTCTCAATAAGGGTAATGAAATCTTTCAATATTGCGAAGTTTCATCTTTGGTACTTAGAAAGAATACCCAACAAAATTTACTAAATCCATCGGTGATCACCGAGACAAAAATATTTATGATCAATGCTTCTCACTCTAGTTGGACCAAGCAGATCCATATGAAGCGGTGAAGAGGTTCGAAATAATGGTTCTTTAGCATAACAGGAACACCTTTGTAGGAGGCTCTGTCTTGCTTCCCTTTGTTGCATGCAACACGTTATGATCATTGGTGAATACTTTGGCGGGAAGTCCTTCTACTAGACCCGACTTAGAGGCGGTTGATGGTCTTAAAATTGACATGGGCCATCCTTACATGCCATTTGGTGGACTCATCCACGGATGCTTTAGCCACCAAACATGTTAAGTCACCTCTTGGTTTGACATTAGTTAAGTTGAATGTATACAAATTGTGACTACGAGGAACCTTGATGGGAATTAGAAGTATCTTACGGGAGTTTGAAGTCTTTAGGCGGACACAAGACATTCATCCTCTGTGAAGAGTACTTTGTTCTTAGTGTCACAGATTTGTGAGGCCGAGAACAAATTAAAGTGTTGAAGTTCCTTGACATAATAAACATTCTCAAAGTCCGGTGTGGTGTTTTGATGGTCCTTTTCACGTAATTAGTCCATCACTTCCTCCAAAGGTTACATTGCCTCCACCTTCTATAGGTATAAAGTTATGCATCATGTCCTGTTTCTGACATACTTCTAGAACAACCACCATCAACAATTCCAACATCTTTATGCTTAAGGGATGATCCTACAACAACAAAAATATACAAAATTAGTACACTATGGAGGCTCAAGTCATTCTTGACTTGAACACCTTATGGATCATATGAGTTATGCCAAGTAAGTATAAGATCCACTATTGTTCTTGGGTTTCCAATGAAACTTAGGTCTCTGTTTATTCCAAGAACAACTTCTTTGAGGTCTTGACATGATATCGATACCCTTTCCATTAGTCATAGGGTTAACATATCTAGGCCAAAAACCATTTTAAAATATTCACCGGTTGGTTGAACATATGGTTTTCCAAATGATCTTCTCAAGGAAAAGATGTATTATAATTAGAAGCTTGTGGAACATAAGGTGGTATATCATTAACATTGGTCCACATTGGTCTAGATTTACTTGAATCACCACACCTACTCATTCTTTGCTCATGATAATCACAATCCTTAATTAAATGAGATTTACTTCCACACACAAACATTTCTTCCAAGAGAAGATTTATTCAAACCAAAAGAAGTATTCTTACAAGCAAAAGTATTCAAACCAAAACCATGAAAAGAATTGTTTTTACAAGTATTATTATGCAAAGAATTAAAAGCAAGTCTTGAGGCAACTGTCTTGGAAGGGCATTCCTTGGCGACAACTCATCATGCTTATTAGTAGTCTTGGGGTGCGGCGGGGTGAAGACTTGGGAAGGTCGAGACTTGGGAAGGTCGGACTTGTCATTTGAATCACACTCTGTAGACCACTTGCTTGGAGGACTTGTCCTTGTTAACACAAGAGACAAAGTCATTAGTAGAAGTATTAGGGTCGAGCAAGTCTTTTGACTTTTGCCATACGGATGGTGTGATCCATCAAAGTCATTAGTAGTGGAAGGTCAATGGGCATGTGCTCACCTCTAATTGGTCCACGAACAGCATGTAGGTCACCTTCTTTCACAAAATGTGCTAGGCCGGTGGTGTAGATCTCGTGTGTCATCCCTAGCTTCTAGGCCTACATATTTCTTAAAACCTAAAGCCCTTTGTAGAATTGGGAGCTTGATTGCTATAAATGAGACTAGCCAACTTACTACCATTCATCATCCACTCATTATTCCTAGCAATTTCCTCCTTAAGTTTTCCTTAAGCTCTAGATTTTCGACTCTACATCGCTCTTAATTTCTCGGACCATTTTAACTCATTTGTAGCACATTCGAGATCTCTTTCTAAAACACCTATTTTCTCACCATAAGCTATTTCATTCTTACGTAACCAAACCTTTTGTCTTTCTAGTGTTTTTAAAGCCTTTTATAAGCTTCTACTTCCACATAGTATTCATTATATTTTGGTTCCATAATATCATAAGCTTGTTTGAGTTCATTATAACGCTCACTACAACCAAACAAGCAGTTTTGTACGAGAGATGCCCATCAAGGCAATCGATCATGCCTATCCTCACGAAACAGACTGCAATCAACCCAACATTCTCGGAACCATCATTGTCATCCTCCTCATGTTGCTTCCAGTCCACATTGCTATCAAGAGTGACCAAAGCGGTTGAACCTCTTGAATTTCACGCATCCTTAAATCGATCTGCGATAAGTGGAGTATCTTGTCTCATCACCGACTTTCTGTCTTTGCATTCTCTAGAAAAGTGACCCATCTGTTGGCATGTGAAGCATTTAACCTTCTTCTTGTCAAACCTAGGCTGGATCACGTCCTTTGAACCAAATCTTACGCCACTTTGCGCTCAAAGTTCTTGATATCCATGGAAATCATGGCCTTGCCACTTGACTTCATCTCTTCCATGTCAAGCGGGTCCACGATCAAAATCCTCATAAGCCGAGTTCTGCTGAGGATCATAATCGACAAAGAGGTTCAAGTACATCTTCCATAATTCCACTGGATCTAGGAAGAGAGCTTGATGAAGGAGCGACATTAGATGATGATGGATATGAGCTTGGAAAATAGTTTGACTTTGGAGTAGAGGCTCCAACAAATGCGATATGACTTCATGATGAAGATGATCGAAAGGGCTTCTCACATCATGTTCAAGAGCTTTAAACTTTTATCTGACTCATCAAATGTCATCATGTCCAAACCACCTTTAGCTTTTAAAGCTATGCTCACATGTAGCAGGATGGAGTAATGACCTCGAAACTTAGAGTTCTGATCATCATTATCCGAAACGCTGAAGCTGGTGCAAGTGACTCAAGATCTTGTGAAACTTATCATAGCCCTTGTGAATTCCTTCCTCTTGAGATCCGAAAGTCCCAAGCTGTTGTCGAGCATGGACTTCTTGACCTTCTAGACTCCTCATTCCACGAACTTTGCTTTAATAGCTAACCATATATCCTTGGCGTCATGCATGAAGTGAAAATCACTCAAGTGATCCTCGGGAATAGCTTGCGAGAAGAATAGTTCGACCTTTGTTTCTCTGCTCGAGCGCTAGCAACTCTTCAGCAGTTTGGGAGGAACATTAATCATGTTCAATGACATCATGTGGTAGTTCTCTTCATTTGTTCCCGCTTCAAAATTATCGCCATAGATTCCAATCAATGTTGGAAATCGATTCGCATCTTCATAGCCCAAAGATCATATTCCTCCCTTTTAAGGTAAGGAAACTTAGCATTGCTATTAGCAAGACTTAGTTCTTTGAGATGGGTGGAGTTTTGGTTGTTGGTGAGTTCGGTTCGACATCTGAACCCGGGCATGATGTTTTGTTATGGTTGTATGTGTGTTTAGAAAAAGCTTGTCCTTAGTATCGTAGAGACTCTCATGAGGCTTTGATACCACTTGTTGAATCGACAAAGACCTTAATAGATCTTGAGCTTGGTGGATGCGTTATGTATGCCTATGTAATCACAAGCACCATAAAGACAATCTCTACTACTAATGTTTATCAGTGAATATAAACACAAGTAACAAATAACTAAGAACTTCTTGATCCTCTATGGATCTATATATTAACTAAAGCAATTACGCAATCGGTACATAAACCTTTCTAATGTGTTCCTTTTATAGATAAGGAACCTAAACAATATTGCTAAACCGTTTCCCAAGAAGCGTATAATCATAAAACTAAATAAGATATACTGAATCACTTCCTAATAAAGCTCATGTATATCTATACTAAATAAACTAAACACGGAATAAACACTTCCGAAACAAACTATTAACTATTATACTTCATGAGAATAAGTCTTGGCGAGAATCCACTCACTTGATGAAACACTTGGCATTAAAATCGGCATAATCGAGACTTTCACATAATTCCCAACAGACCACTCGTGAGCGGAAATGGATGACCAAGTGCGTCTGGGTCATTAGAAAAAGTAAGTTTAGAGAAAAGTATTGAAACAAGAATTAAATTCCTTGCAAGAAAAATTTTCCAAAGCATTAAGCAAAAACAAGAACTTGAGAAAATGTGAAAATGCTTAAGCAAGAATTTAATGCAAAGGAATCAAAACTCTTGAGAGATTTTTCTAATCGAAAACTTTGAAAAACAAACTTGAAAACAAGTTGTACACACAAGGAAACACCATTGATTGCTTTCACATGGTCACTAAACATAGAGTTCTAGCGATAAGCATAGTGTTCCCATTATAGATAAACCCGACCCCGAGTGGGAAAGATAGCAAAAGCGACTCAAAGTGTAATATATGATGGCAATGAGATTCTTAAACCTAGGCGAAACCTAGTTGCATTGAGTGCAGAGGATGATAAGAAATCGAGATGAAGTCACTAGGGATAGGATGAACAAAAATTAGATGATCCTAAATGCAAAGAAAAAAAATAATTATCACTCCCATGACTACAAAAGGAAAACTGGTTTCCTTGAACATGTTTAAACCTCGAGACATTGTTGACTCCGAACAAATTTTCGGAAAAAGGATTTAGATAAGCAAAAAGTGAAAATATTGTTGAAACAAACCCTCCCTATGGAAAATGCCTAGAAGCGACAGTGTATCCTCCTAATACACCAATGCATCTTGTTCCTAGAACTATTGCCACTAAAAGCAAGACCTTAATTAGCCAATATGTTATATTTCAACTATTTGTTGATTTTGAGAAAACTTGCAAGAAAAGGATCACACCACTGGTATAACGGAAGGAGAAAGGGGTTTGAGAAATGAAAGAATGTTATCTAGCTGAGGTCATGCCTTTCTTTAAACTTCGAAAGATCACTTTGAGAGTCTTAAAAGGGATAGAAAGCGATATCAAGGAATGGAAAAGGAATTTGATGCAATGGTAGTTGAAGTTAGTGATTATGAGCGAGCACTAAAATATAATGAGATTGAGAGGAAGAACTTGCATACCTTAAATGAGACTCTTATTTACGAATGTGTTGCTCAAGATATTTTTTCACCGCTTCAAATTGCTCTATTAATGCTTCAAAATTTCATGAACTATCTCTGTTGCCTCGAAAGTCTCCCATGATCGTGTCATTGAGCTTAAAAACTAATTCTAAACTAAATGAGAAAATTGAGCTGGATGATCACGACAATTTGGTTAAACATTTTCTAAACTAGAAGTTGAGTATTTTAATTTACAACTAAAATATCAACATCTCAAAGAAAATGTCAAAACTTCAAATATCAAGACATCTTGAGATGCTCGAGTTTAATGCGAGTTTTCAAATTAACAAGCGAGATGAGCAGATTCAAGCTCGATTGCAACACGATCGAAAAGTTGAAAGCCCAATCTACCGATTAAAGGGTCAAGCGAACAATATGGCGGGCTCCCAAATGCCTCCTCCTTTAGATTCTCGAATTCTCAAGCGTTTCATCTTCAAAACTTAGTAAATGCTTTACAAAAGGAAAATGAAAGTTTTCTAGAAGAAAATGAAAAGGTTAAGCGTCATTTCAATGAGTTATTTGAATCAATTAAAGTCACTCGTAACAAAATAACGAACAAATAGCTTCATTGCAAAAGGAAATTGAGAATCGAAGAGTCGGTAAAAGGAAAATGCCAATGACCAATGGGAGAATGTTGTATCAAAGGTTCACTCTTGTAATAAATATGCTTTATCTATGACATGTCCCTCCTCATCTAAGGAACAACAAACTTGCCATTCAAACATACTTCTCATCCCTTAAGGATTGCCTAGAATGTCTGCGTGAGATTGTTGAAGAGGATAAGCTAGAGAAACCTCATGATAATGCAATTGGACATGCATGCTTATATGCCAAACGATCTCAAGAAATCTTAGAATGCTTGATCACAATATGCCCAAAGTCATTAGGTGAGAGAGTAAATCCTTTGATTCTATGCTCGATGCCTAATGCTAAGTATGATATGCATTCGATTCCCAATGTTTTGAATGTGAACCGTAGTGTGCCTTTAAGTAGTTCAAATTCCGGATCATCAATGCTAAGAAAGAGAACTCAAGTGTGCCTTCTAGGAGTACAAATCTCGGTACCTCTAGTTTTAAGAAAGTGAACCTTAGTGCACTGCATGTAGTTCGGACCCAGTACATCTAAATAGGTGATGCAAAGAGTAGTTAAACCAACTAATGTTCCCATTCCCTCTCACAGTAATGTCGGTGACATTAAATGGAGCGGGTCAAAGTCTCAAGACAATACAAGGAATGATAGGACCTCTCAAGCTAAGAATGTGTACTTGGAAGAGAGTAGAAGAACAATCTAGGAACTTTAAGCTTGAATTGAATAAAAGCGAATCTGTTGATTCTAGTATTAGCCATAGGCGTCTTGTAATTAATTAAATCCGATACTATTTGCAAACCTTGTGCGATGTCTGCTTGAATTACATTTCTAATCATGAATGTGGTGTTCTTGTTACGCCTAATGATGTTAATTGTCCGATTAATATTATTAATGCTAAAATTCATGCTAAGAAGGCTAAAGGCAAAAATGAAAGAAAGTTAGAAAGCGTTGGAAACCCACAAGAAGAACATTCGATAAAATAGGCTTTTATTGGACACTGTTGGTCTTAAGACTAATCGAGATAATGCCCACTAGAAAATGGATGCCTCTTGGTAGAACTATTCCTTAAGAAGTGATCACACTTTGTGAGCAGGGCTATCTCGACACTAATCGCATCTATTCACAACGATTCCATTGCCTCACTACGATATGAATGCTTCTATTTACGATGTGGGTGTTCCAAACATTGTTACTAACCAAATGGAACCCATTCTTGCATGGGGATCCCAATTATCGATTATCCATTCTTATGCGTGTTCAGCTGCGGATCGTTCAAATCGATTACGTGGTACTGGACTCAGTTGTTCCAAGCATATATTTGGAGACCGTCATGCTCATGAACTTCGTGAGCAAATTCATCGGGAATGTTAGATTTGGTAATGATCATTTCGGTGCTATTATGGGTTATGGAGATTATGTTGTTGGTGATAGTGTCATCTCTAGAGTTTACTATGTAGAAGGTTTGGGTCATAATCTGTTCTCTGTTGGTCAATTACGTGATTACGATCTAGAAGTTGCCTTGAGAAAACATACCTTTGTTAGAGATCTTAATGGTAAGGAACTGTTAAAAGGAACTCGTGGGTCAAATCTTTACACCATCTCTATCGATGACATGATGAGGGCTTCTCAATCTGCTTATTATCAAAGGCTTCAAAAACAAAGTCATGGTTATGGCATCGTCGTCTCAATCACTTGAACTTGGCACCATCAACGATCTTTCGAAAAGGACTTAGTTTTAGGTTTACCTAGACTAAAGTATGAAAAGGATCATCTTTGTTCGACATGTCAATTGGGAAATAGCAAAGTATGCCCGTAAACCCAAACCTACTAACTCTATCACGAAGTTCTTCATATGATTCATATGGATTTATGTGGACCAATGAGGTGCGAGAATATCTTTGGGAAGAAATATGTGTTAGTTGTGGTTGATGATTACTCTAGATTCACCTGGGTCAAGTTCTTAAGGACAAAGGATGAAACTCACGATATCATCATCAAACTCATCAAGCAATTGCGAGTTCGACTTAACAAAACCGTCGAATTATCGAGCAGACAATGGGCGGGTTTGTCAACAAACAACAATGAATTCTATGAAAGCGTTGGAATCACCATCAAAGAAGTGTTCCACGAACTCCTCAACGAGCGGTGTAGTTGAAAGACAAATCGAACTCTTGTTGAAGCCGCTAGAACAATCTTGATTTACTCAAAGGTTCCAATCTTCGTGGGTGAAGCAATCGCCCTGCATGCTACACACAAAATCGTTCCCTAATTCACCCGTACATGGAAAACTCCATATGAACTTGTCCACAACAGAAAACCTAATCTCTTTCATTCGTGTGTTTGGTGCATTGTGTTATCCAACCAATGAGGGTCAAGACTTAGTCAAACTTAGGGATAAAGTTGACATTGTAGTATTTGTAGGATATGCATCAAACAAAAGGGATACGAATCTACTACAAAAGAACCAGTATCATGGAAACAATTTACGTTACGTTTGATGGTGACGGTCAAATGGCTCTGGACACTCCATTTCGGGACCCGCACTTCAAAATGCAGTCCCATTGGTTCATCTCTTGTTCCAAACTCTTCTCAAGAAACCCCATATGTACCTCCATCGAAGATGATTTAAAGAAATTGTTTGATCCTATGTTTGATGAACTGTATGATTCAATTACTAATGAGTGTTGATCCCTACAACGAGGATGCTCATATTCACGAGAATGAAGTCAATCCTTGATCTCAATATCCTTAAGTCAAGAAGCACTGCTGCTGATCCTTGATCTCATCAACAAATCATCATCCTTCAAATGTACATCATGGAAATGTTTACGGCATCAATGATGAAGTTAATCCCTTGCTACTCATGAAGATGCTCCATTTGAAAACATATTTGCTCTGAATCATCATCGAACCATCTTCTTGAGGAGACATCGACTCGGCTACTTGAGTCCCTCAACAAGCGCCACGAACACCTCGGAAAATGGACTCATGATCATCCATTAGACAACATCATTGGTAATCCCTCTCGTCTGTATCAACACGAAACAACTTGCAACGATGCCTTATGGTGCTTCTTGAACTCCGTACTATCTAAGATCGAACCAAAGATGTTAAAGCGCCATGAATGAAGATAGGCGGTTCAATGCCATGCAAGATGAAATTCATGAGTTTGATCGTCTTGATGTATGGGAGTTAGTACCTGCTCGAGGCGTGCTATGATTATAGCTCTTAAATGGATCTTCAAAGTAAAACTTGATGAGCATGGTGATGTGTTGAAGAACAAGGCTCGATTAGTTGCTAAAGGATACCGTCAAGAGGAGGTATTGATTTTGAAGAATCTTTTGCTCTGTTGCTCGAATCGAGGCAATCGAATCTTTACGGCTAATCTTTGCTAGTAAGAACATGGTAGTCTATCGGATGGATGTGAAGCGGCATTTACGAGCGGAGATCTTAAAGAAGTCGTCTCGTCGGCCAACTGAAGGATTTGTGAATCAAGAGCATCCTACTCACGTTTATCGTCGAAGAAGGCTCTTTACGGTTTAAAGCAAGCTCCAAGGAATGGTATGATACCTTTGTCAAAGTTTCTTCTATCAACCGGATTCGACAAAGGCAGTTGATCCTACATTGTTCACCGAAGTCGGGCAAACATTTAACTCATGTTCAAATTTATGTTGATGATATTATTTTGCCTCAGCGGACCCAATGGAATGTGATCGTTTTCTAATGAAATGAGTTCAAAATTTCAAATGTCAATGATGGGACAAATGTCATTTTCTTGGGATTACAAATCTACAAAGTCCGGAGCATTTTCATAAATCAATCTAAATATACAGCAGAGATCTTAAAGAAATTTGGATTTGATTCAAGTGACCATGTTGACACCTCCATGATTGATCGAACCAAACTAGATGAGGACCACTCGGGGATCATGATTGACCAAGCGAAATATCGTAGTATGATTGGATCCCTGATGTACCTCATGCTAGTAGAACCGGACATCTTGTTCGTTGTTTGCATGTGTGCTAGATACCGAGCTAAGCCTACTAAAAAGCACCTTGAAGCGATTAAGCGGGTCTTCGGTATCTCAAGGAACCATCAATATGGGACTATGGTACCCGAAGGACACCGGTATGTCACTAACGGCCTATCACGAGATCTTGATCATGCGAGTTGTCAAGATACGTCGAAGTACATCCGAGGTGCTCGGTTTTGAGTGATAAACTTGTGTGGTCTTCAAAAAGCAAATGAGTAATTCTATTTGCTCTCTGAGGTGAATACATAGCCATGTCATCTTGTTGTGCTCAAATCTTATGGATGAGATCTCAATTATCGACTATGGCTTTGAATTCAACAAAATCCCTCATCTTGTGATAATAAAGTGCTATTGCTCTCTCATGCAACAACGTTCAACACTCAAGAGCAAAGCATATCGACATTCGACATCATTTCATCGAGGAACAAGTGGAAAAAGGTGTGGTGGAACTATATTTTGTGAGGTCACGAATATCGGTTAGCGGACATCTTCACCAAAGCTCTTCCAAGAGAACGTTTTGAGTTTATTCTTCCACGTCTTGGTTTGAAAAGCCTTCACGAAAACTCTCAAACGCGTCTTGAGGAGGAAGGCGAGGAGTAAAGGTCTATCTTCATCTATCTCTTGTAAATATTTATTCGAAAAACAAAATACAAAATTATAAAACTCTCAAAAAATCAAATAGAAAATTATAAAACTTTCAAAATCCATAAAAATCTGAAAAAATTGAAAAATCTTCAAAAATATTGTCATTTTGTCATGTTTTTCTCGGTTCGATAATATCTACGGTCTTTGTGATGTCATTCAAAGAATGACACGGACTTTAGATGTTGTTGAATTAAAAAAAAAAAAAAAAAAAAAAAAAAAATTGGGAGAAAGAGAAAAGATGGTTTATTGTCATTCTCGAGCAATAACCGTATTTTAAAAGAAAGAACGAGCCATGTTTTATCATGTTTTCAAAATTCCATGCTCGATTCTATAAACATTTATCTCTTGAAAACTAAATGCTTTGAAAAATAACTCGATCTCTAATTTTGATAATCATCGAGGACTTATTTGTCAAAATCTCTAGCTCTCAATCAACAACCTATGTCATTGATTGAGGGGAGAATAATTTCAATTAAATTAAAAAGTTATTTGGCATTAAATTGTTTTCAAAAGATGTACATGCATGTTTTATCAATGGAGTCGATCCTTATCGGTTCAAACGCTTTCATAATCAAGTCACAATTCTCCTTAAAAGCTTTCAAAATCAATTTAAATCTATAAGAGATCACAAATCTCAAATGATTTGATAATTGTGATCGGGAGAATGTGTGATTTAAATTGGATTTAAAGCGATAATTCGGTAAATGGTTTTATAAGGATGTACATGCTGTCCTTCCACATGTGACAAACGATTTCAAGAAATCTTAGCACATGTTGAGGGGAGCATCTATCTTAAAACTATGATTTGAAACGTGATCATTTATCTCAATGTGCGGGTTCCTCTAGTATGTGCAAAACTCTTTCAAACCTCGAGGCACATATTGAGGGGAGCAAATTTATGGAAACCTCATCCTTCACGGAAATGCTTTATCTACTTGATTTGATCAAGGAAGTGATGGTGATATTTTTAGAAAATGGTAATCAAAGTAAATTCTTCCTCTTGCCTCCGTGTGCAAAGCGATTTCAAACATTTGATGCACATGTTGAGGGGGGAGCACTTATTCTAAAATATCAAAAACAATTCAGTACAAAATGTTTTGATAATATATCACAAGTACCTAGATTGATTTTCAAATGGTTTTCAATTGGTTCCAATGGCGGATGAACAATACCAAATAGACCGACAAACTTTACTTTATGTACGGTGATATAAGGATGATAAGGTTAGGTATTGGTTCCCATGATCCGCCAGAACAGGAGGGATCTACCGGGACAATCCACTAGTTAGTGTAGAAGTCCTTAGGTATAATGATAAAAGGAGAAAAGTGAGATATGGGAAGTGTGCGGATGAGGCAGCTAATCTTGGAATAAACCCAACAAGGTTCTAGCTATGAAGTCTCGGTAAGCAATTGAAGGGTTGAAGAATTAAAAGAATTGAATGAGAAAGGGTGAAAACAAATAGCCTCCATTTATTCAACCTTAGGGCGAAACCGGTTCAATTCATATGCTACTTGATGGTAACATTGGTATTGAAGACAAGGCGTCATGGACCCGATGACGCACTGCACTTCAACTTTCCAAACCACTCAAGTTCCTCTTAAAGGTCTTGTTTCATTCTCACGGAGAACCGACATTATCTATCGACTTTCTCTTAGATATGGTTGATATTGAAGAAGGAGACCTCTCCCTAGTCTCGATGCAGGATCCAAATATGCACAAATTGAGTCTAGAGCCACGAGATCATCAATAAATCTCATTAGGACACTTTCAATGAAGACTCTCTGTTTCACACAATGTGAAAAGAGAGATTATATCTTGAGTCCCACGCATTATCCTTGTGGTATTGCGAACATCCGAGTGATGTGTTATCATATTCACAATGAAGATGGAAAGCCTTCGAGCCAACATCAAACAAGCTCACGGTAGGTGGCATGTGAGATCTATTATATGGATCAACCATGTGACAACCGCAGAGAAAAAATGGGGCGATTCAATCTCTTGAATCAATCACAGTTCGAGTTATGGATTGACGGATACCTTTGAAAAACCGGTCTTTGTGCTTAACAACTCTTTTCTTTAGCACGTCGACCGTGTACTAATTTTCGAATCAAAAGGTGTTTTATGATTGATAATTGATTTTCAATAAAACCTTTGTTGTATTGCAAAAACAATTTCTATTGAGCAATACGATTGTTTTCAAGTATCTTTTCATCAATCGGTGGACTTAAAATTACATTTGGTTCACTCACTCCGTGTTATCTTCTTTGAGATGTTCGGTTTGAGAACACTAGAGCATTCTGAAACCACTGTCAAGGAAATTCTTGAATTATACGATCACGGGCATTACATGTCTTGATCAGCGGGGCCGTGGGCCTTGTACCTCAATTCAACGAAAGTGATCAAAGACACTTTCGTGCGATTTATTGCTAATTGTTGTATGCGGTACACCCGGCGTTTGCGGTGATCAAAATGTAGCGGTCAATCCATAGCGCATGCTCACTTAACACATTCATCTCAAAAGAAATCATGATTAGTGCATCAATGACTCGATATTTTCACTCCATGATTACGCTTTCTGGCTTTGCCAATATCATGATTCAACAAAAGCTTCCGCTACTCGATGAGAAGATATCATGATCCGAATGTGAGCATGTCGGTCCGAATGTCACAACATCACATAATACCAACACCACAAGGATGTCACGGAGATCTTTGATTGCGATGATCTCTATAGCGGGCTCAAATTTACTATCACGTGGATCGTTAAAGACCTCCACTTGAAGTAACCAAACATGCAATGTGAAGAATCAATGACTACGAGCTTAGGAACAAAGGACTACATCAAGAATGCAAGAACAATTTTTAATGTAATATCTATTTGTGTTCAATGTTATTTTGGTTCATGATTGAGGTGACCTCCTTAGGGAGATTGTTAGGAATTAGAAATTCCGGTATTAAAGAGTCGGTCACCTCAAGTATATGTAATTGTTAGAAAGCTTGTAGTCGTAGTTCTTTTAAGTTAAGTAGTATTTAGTTAAGTAACACCGTGGAGGACGGACGGGTCTTTACCCATCTGTATGCACGATCCACGACCCGATGTGTGGCGTTTTATGTAAGACTTTAAATACTCTACCTCCCAAGGTAGAGTTGGAGCTCATAATAATATCTTTCACTTTCTCTCACTAAGTTCCCTAAACCTCTAACTTTCTCTCTCTAGAATTCCATCTATATGCTACTTTGTGTTATGGTTTGATGTGTATGTGAAAAGTTATAACCAACACATCAGTTCAAGTTACTATTGTTCATCAGTTCATCAATTTTCTAATAAAAATACAATGTTTATTAGTTCATCAGTTATTTTTGATATTGTTCATCGTTATTTTTGATAACGTTCATCGCTTATTTTTATAATGTTCGATTTTGAAAAATAACGTTCACCGATTATTTTTATATTGTTCATCAATTATTTTGATAACGTTCATCGCTTATTTTTATAACGTTCATCGATTTCGAAAAAAATAGCGTTTATCGATTATTTTGATATTGTTCACGATTATTTTTATAACGTTCATCAATTATATTTGATAACGTTCATCAGTTATTTTTGATAACGTTCATCAGTTATTGTTCATCTTTAACGTGCAATATCTCACTTAAATCATATCGGATTTGAGTGATTTAAATTTCTGGATAAAGAATGGTCAAAAGCCTACAATTTTCATGATTTAAGTTTTGTAAAATTCGGCTTTTAAACTAGTTGAAAATGCCGAAAATTTGAATAAAATCAACACCCACTTAAAAATTTGAAAAAAAAAGTTGAGATTCATATATCATAATGCATACCAAATTAAAGAGAATTAAATTTTTAAAAAATATGATGAAATCGGTTTTTCATAAAAGTTCATCGTTTTAAAGTTATTTACGTTTGAAGTTTTGGGGTGTAATAAAAAAATGAGTTAAAAGGACCAAAATGCCCCCTAACCGAATTTAATAAGAAAAAAATGGAGGGATTGGATGAGTGACACATGACACTCAATGATAGGCTTTCTACACTTTTTAATTTTTTTCACTTTGCAATGGATCAATGGTATTATAAATGTGATTATTGTAAAAATGTAAAAATTTCAAGTATAATGCAAGTAAACTCTTGTAAGATACAAATCATAGTAAACTATTTAAGAAAATAGCTAAAATCATGAAATAGTAATTCATTTTCAGTTTTCTTTCAATTTAGTAACTGTAATTATTTTTTATTATAAAATAATAATAGTGGCCAAAGAGCTTGTGACTATCACTCTAAAATGTGTAAGATGTTAAGTTCAAATTCTGTTAGGTGTAAACAACCTTGAAGTGACCACGCCAACCTCCTGAAAAGGGAGGGCTTTACCTGGTTTGAGTCTGTGTAAAGGTGGGTTCAAACCCCGTGAATTAATCGGTCAAAAGATCGGAAACCATGTTTATCAAAAATAAAAATAAAATAATAATCAAGTTTGAAAAGTGTTTCATTTTAGTCACTCAAAGTTTCAATAGTGTTTATTATTATGTAATTTTTATGTTCAAGTGACTAAAACGAAACACTTTTCAAAATTGTGTGAAAACGTAGAGGGGGGGGGGGTGAATACGTTTCCGTTTCAAATTTAAAACTTTTGTATCAAATATAGTATAAACCATTGCATTTGCTAATCTCGACGCGAGGATGCATTTAACGCATTACGGCATGTAAGGCCAACCCCTTAATATCACATAAGATTCCGCAAGATTAATGGTTCATTATAAATCAAGTTTCACCATTATTAGTCCGGTTGCTTTTTCTTGATCAAGCGTGTCATAATATGTAAAGTGTTAAATATAGTTTATTACTATATGAAAGACCAAGTATGTATCACAAACATAGACATCAACCACATAGAAAATAAACAATGTAATGCAAGAATAAAATTAAGCGATAAGTAAAGGATAGACAAACTAACACGAGTTTATAGTGGTTCGGCTACAAAGACACCTTCCTTGCCCTACTCCACCCCCCGAGTCACCTACTCGAGAGTTGCTTCACTAGATCAACAAACTCCATTCTCGGTGGAAAACCTTACAAACATCGCTTACACTTTTTCCGGTACTAAGCTAAACACCGGTTCTTCAACGGTGTGAACCAAACCTATCTGGCGTCGCCTACACTTTATTCGGTATAAGGCTAGATGCGGGTTCCATTACAAAGGAGGAACCATTTCCTACCAACACGAATCCTATCCCTAAGGAGATCCACTCCTTATGACAACATCAACAAGGATATCAATATCCTTTGACCCAATACTAATCTATCTTGAACATCGAATCACACCATATCGAATGTACACCTTAGGCACCTTTCACTAATACCTTTGACTCGATCTTCTAGGCACCCTTCACTAATGCCTTTAGCCTTGACTTCTAAGAACCCTTCACTAGTGCTTTCAATATGGACGTTCAACACCTTTCACTAGTGTCTTCGTCTTGACCCTTTAGAAATCTTACACTTATGTCTATGACACATCTATGACACCCGTTATGTTTTGTGGCCCAACATAACAAACCTTGTGTTTTATGGCACAAACACATAAACCATCTAGTCTAATCATAGATGTACGACACATCTATGACACTCGTTATGTTTTGTGGCCCAACATAACAAACCTTGTGTTTTATGGCACAAACACATAAACCATCTAGTCTAGTCATAGATACAAGAATATGATACTAGACAATATCCAAGACAATGTGTCTAATGGATATGAAATCCTAAACTAAACATCAAGAACACAAAGCACGATGTAGTTAGTCTTCTATGAATGAAGATGACAAGTTTCCCAAGCTTGTTGTAGAAGATCTTCAAGTGCTTGTATGCTTGTGATGGGTGATCACTTCAGTAGGTAAGGATGCAAGATCTCTAAGCTTGCTTTGGAGGATCACTTGGGAGTATGCTTACAACAAATGAAAGTTAGAAGCATTATGATCATATGAGATGAGGTGGATTACATGTTTCCTAATGATCTAAATATCCTAGAAATGGTGGAAGAAACTATATGTGAAGGTGTGAAGAAATGGTAAGAAATGGCTTGCTATTTATAGGCAAAAGGCCAAACCATGTTTACGCCCCCAAGGATCCCTCACAGGGATCCGCCCTTGTAATTCAAGGGATCCGTTGGACATTTGAGGGATCCGTGGGGCGCCTCTTTACCCGTAGTTTATGGGTTAAAACCATAGGCTATGGGTCATGGATTTGAGTGCCCACCAAGGTACAATGTATCTAGACATTGGGTATGGGTCTTGGGTCATGGGTCATAGGTTTTACACAACACATTTACTTATGTTTATGTATTTTATAAAATGTAAGTAACCAAAATTACTTAAGTATTTTATAAACTATTTAAATAAACATGTTTAATGATTTGTTAGGGGTTTGATCATAACGCAACATAACAAACATGTACGAACATGTGTTATAGCATACAAGGACTTGAGTCGTCGAGAGGTGTTGAGAGTATATGAGAAAAATATAATTACAAGTAACTTATACATTTCGTTATGTATTACAAGTTACATGTTTGTCATCAACAAAACAAATGAGAATGTATAGATTAAATATCGTAATATTTGCACTAACAATCTCCCCTTTTTGATGATGACAAAATATATGTAAACGTAATAGATAGGTAAAATGTCAAAGTTACTGTGTCCGCACTTCCTATACATTACCTTCTCCGTTTACACTCTTCTCCCCTTTTGTCGAAACAAAAGGGTGTGTCAGTTAAACTTAATTTCTCCCAAGAATGGCAAGTTTGCATCATCCTAGTGAAGTTAAAATAAAGACACCTTATTGCTCCAATTGGCACACCACGCCAATACCTTCAACACGAACACTAATGACTGAGCTTAGCAACTCATGACCTTGAGCTTGCGTCTTCAAAGGTGGTGATCTAGCCTTTAAGAGGAACCTAGAGAATCACAAAAAAAGATCCTTTGAATTATAACCGTTATTGCCAGCAGCTCAATTGATCAAATTTTTAGGCAACCTACATCAAGGTTAGTGTTAAGAAAAAAAAAAGAAAAATATATGATGAGAAAGAAATCTCCCTTTTGTAGAAACATAAATGAATTTTGAAGAATGAATGTGTGCATGCTCCCCCTTGAAGGTTGCTCCCCCTTGTTAAGGGCGTCAAGTATTTTAGGAAAGCTAAGACGAAATTATTGAAAAAAATTTAGGAAGGCTAAGACGAAATTATTGCAAAATTTGAAATGTTTTTGCTTTGACGAAAAACTCCCCTTTATTGAGAGCGTCAAGTTCTCCTAGGGTGTTTTGAAAATCTACAAAACAAAAGTTAGTGCAAAATTATATTCGTCCTTGGGCGAGTAAGTCATATGATGCACTTTATAAATGCTCGACTGAGCTCCCCTAGCTTGAGGGCATCAAGAAGAACCTACAAAAAATTAGTGTAAAATTTAGTCCATAAATGAGCGAGAATCCCATACATATCGAAGTGTATATATGAACCTACAAAGAAAGGATTAGTGTCAAAAGAGAATAATCCTACTACTTGCATCATCATGGTTGGTTTAGAGGTTGTAAGGTTTGTTCAAGGTAAGAAAAAAAATGTGCTTAGGGATGAGGCGCATTTCATTCTGAAATTAAGCGGCTTTTGACAACATAGATGTTTGTGAAGGATGGTTGGCGACCATGAATTGTAGTGGTTGTGAGACACTTGTAGGATGTGGTTGACACAAGTAGGATGTGGTAGAACATAAGACATACTTCATCATGTAGTTCATGAACTAGACCTTTGGACAAGGTGATAATGATAGAAATCATCATTATGACTTAGAGGTATGGAAGTTGTGGTAGAGGTGATGAAAGGTATCAAGGTGAATCTTTGACTTGGTTGATGACTCAATAGATGTGGTAGACATGATGACTTTGTGAGTAGTGATAAAAGTGGAGTAAGATGGTTAGGATGATGCAAGATTAGGAATAAAAAAAATGTGCGAATAAGCACAACTTGACTTGATGATGAAATCGACCATTGTCATCCTACAAGAATCCAAAAGAGTTAGTACAAAAGGAAAACATTTATACAAATGGATAAATTGTTCACATAAAATCATGAAACAAAAAGAAAGAACACGTAAAGAATCATATAAATGCAACTCATTTATAGACATATAAGAAAATGATAATCCTAAGTGTTGAACAAATGCTTGTGTGGAAAAAGGAAATTTTAAATGATTATCTAAAGATATAATGTACCCTCTTGTTCCACGGTTCCACAGTTCCCTCGATGGGGATCCGCTACCTTAAGTCTAGGGATCCGGCTAATAGATGAGGTGAAAAGGAGGTGATTGGGTTCTAGCAAGGTCTAGCACCTACATATGCTAAGTTACTCAGTCTATTAAGTGTCTTACATGAAGATGGACTTAAATGATCAAGAGAAAATGATTGATGGTAGCTAATGATTGCCTTTTATGAAAGGAAATAGGGCTTTATGAGTACCAGTGGATGATCAAAGATGACACTAAGAAATTTGAGAGTGTCAAGTGGTGTTAAATGATCCTAGAGATCAGATGATGACTTAAGAGAGATTTGGAAAATTCCTTAAAAATCATAAGAAATTAAAAACTAGTTTTTAGCCTATTTTGAGGTAAGGATGACTAAAATCAATTTCCTAAAATTGAGAGAAATATCAAACTAGGTGTTTTGAGATGAGAGGAACAATGTGTAAACATTGGAGCGGAAAGATGTTGAGTTTTGAAGTGATGATAAATCAAAAATACTTCGAATGTGATCCTAAGTCATCCATGAGTGAATGTGAGATCAACTGAGCCTAAGGAAAGTTTAAGTGATCCTAATGTAGCATGTTTAACTAGTCCAATAAGGTCTAGAATGTTGGATTGACGCAAGGAGGCTAAAAAGGAACTTCTGTCCACCCGGATCCCACGGATCCTTCACTTGAGGGATCCGTCTAGTTACATCTAAGGGATCCGGCGTTTGAGACAGATTTTCTTAATAGAATAGTTGCAGAATTTGCTCTATGTTTTGAATTATGAAGCTAATGATTTTTACAGCAAGCATACATGTATACACGTTAAGCAAAGCAAGGAGAGCATGTAGAGATCACATATAGGCAATCAAATGAGATCGAGCTCACAAATAACACAAAGGTTTAGCAACCTTAACAAGCACTATTCAAGAAGCCCAAAAGCAGTTCGGTCTAGATTAGTAAATCATTTACACTAACAATGACATGCAAGGTCTGTGTCTAGAAAGAAAAGAGCACATGATGGTGTTCAAGACAAAAGAGTTGTGAGGTGCTAGTTTAGGACAATCTAGTCATTACGAATGGTGATTAGCATACAATGAGCTTCGTCCATGAAGTCATGTAGCTCTTCTCGATCAAAGCAAGATAATTGCTTGATGAGGCAAGTGGTTGTGATTAACTAAAAGAAAAACTAATTTTACAACTTGTTTGATTAGTAATCCTAAGACAATGCAAAGTATTTCCATTGTAAACTTACTTTAGGAAAACATAGGAGTATAAATTTCTCAAGTGAGAGAATGAATATGAGACTATTACTAGCGGTGCTCAATTACGACTAAACACGACCATTTTACGGCGACTCCACATACCAACTTCTATCAAGGAAGCAATTCAACGTTAGGTCAAATTGAGTTTCTAGTGCAATAAGTTCTCGGTATTCATTCTCAAGTTAGGAAAATTTATATTCCTACAATGGCCTATCGAAGACTCGAAGAGTAACAATGATGATACTTTACTTCATTTTTATTAATATTATACTTGAAACAACTAAGGTGACGAAGGTGTCAAAAAAAATAAAAGTTGTCCATATGGTGAACAAAAAAAATGGTTGGATGAGCTAGTTCAACATATGTTGTTGGAAAGCTCGAGTTTGGACTTTCGGATATGAACAATTATATTTGCGTTGCAAAATAATTTACTTGAGTATATCGGATGAAATAATCAAGTTGTCAATCCTACTATGAAGCTTGGAGAGCGATCATGAAAAGGAAAACGGAGAGTACATCATCAACACAAGTGTAGTTATGATCCGATGTACATTCTTGTTGTTTTTAGAAAACGATACAAGAAAATATGAAATCAAGAAATCATGTAAGCACATAAAACATTTATGTTGCACACATGACAACCTCAATCAAAAAGCCATTTAGTGTGTTATATACTTTAAACAATTTTCAACTTATAAAACTAACATTTTAGACACAACTAGATGTTATCCCAAACACTCCTTCAAGTAGCACATTGATTAGTAGAATATTACTAAATCGACAAGCAATAGAATGAATAGCAAGGTAAGGAAACCACATATTTTATTCAATCAAACAAGCACAAAAGCTATTTGAGATAAGCAAATAATCAAGTGATGCAAGGAAGACAATTTATCATTTAGCATAGCATACGAAAGTTCTTTTCATCGCTTTGTGTTAAATATAAACATGTATACCAAGCTTGATTAGTTTCTTTTATAAATATGATCAAAACCTTAATTTCAAAAGAGGACACATTCTTATTCAAAGATGAAAACATCCATCTCCAATTAGATCAAAAGTTTGTGCAAAAGTTATGACCAAAAAATGAATTTATATTATAAATTAATGATTCTATAAATTTTTGTTTTGAATCAGTTTATGAAATCATTTTTAAATGAAAGTAGACTAAAATACCTTTAAAATGATAGGTGGCACGACTTCTAATGACTTAAGGTTAATTAGTTAGGAATTTTTGAAATTGAGACAAAACATTCTTACGTACTACGGATCCCTTGCTGAGGGATCCGTCCATTCAACAGGGATCTGCGGATCGACATAGAATTACAAAATGCATGTTTTGACCCGGCGAAAGGTTTAACCTTTGTAGACTTTTTAGTGAAGTTATATTATCCATTTTACCTTTATTCAAGCTTGATTAACAAGATATCTAACAAAAACTTCAAAGAAAAAAATCAACAAAACACTTTTCATATTATGCTTGACTTCACCAAAAATTTGATACAAGGACCTTACTCGTTTTGAAAACCATTTGTTTTAAAAACTAGAGCCAACCCGCTCTGATACCAATTGTGAAAACGTAGAGGGGGGGTGAATACGTGTCCGTTTCAAACTTAAAACTTTTGTATCAAATATAGTATAAACCATTGCATTTGCTAATCTCGTGCGAGGATGCATTTAACGCATTACGGTATGTAAGGCCAACCCTTAATATCACATAAGATTCCATAAGATTAATGGTTCATTATAAATCAAGTTTCACCATTATTAGTCAGGTTGCTTTTTCTTGATCAAGCGTGTCATAATATGTAAAGGGTTAAATATAGTTTATTACTATATGAAAGACCAAGTATGTATCACAAACATAGACATCAACCACATAGAAAATAAACAATGTAATGCAAGAATAAAAGTAAAGCGATAAGTAAAAGGATAGACAAACCAACACGAGGATTTATAGTGGTTGCTACAAGGACACCTTCCTTGCCTACTCACTCCCGAGTCACCTACTCGAGTTGCTTCACTAGATCAACAAACTCCATTCTCGGAGAAAACCTTACACAACGCCGCTAACACATTTTCCGGTACTAAGCTGAATCTCGAGTTCTTCCACGGTGAACCAAACCTATCACAACATCGCCTACACTTTATTCGGTACAAGGCTATATACCGCATTACAAAGGAGGAACCATTTCCCGACCAACACGAATCCTATCCCTAAAGAAATCCACTCCTTATGACAATATCAACAAGGATATCAATATCCTTTGACCCAATACTAATCTATCTTGTACATCGAATCACACCATATCAAATGTACACCTTAGGCACCTTTCACTAATGCCTTTGACTCGATCTTCTAGGCACCCTTCACTAATGCCTTTAGCCTTGACTTCTAAGCACCGTTCACTAGTGCTTTCAATATGGACATTCAACACCTTTCACTAGTGTCTTCGTCTTGAACTGTTGAAAACTCTCAGACCTTGACAGATCTTTAGCACTCGTGGATCGTTAGTGTTGCCTATGTAATCATAAGCAAACTACTAGACAGTCTCTAACACTCGTATTCTATAGCGGAAAGTAAATACAAGTTGTTATAACTAAGAACACTTAGATCCTCTATGGATCTTTTTATTAACTGAAACTCTATGTTTCAGATATCTCTATTACAAACTATTGGGTTCCTTTTATAAACAAGGAACCCTAATCTCTTACTACTCAATCGACTAAACATGCTTGCATGCATTTAATTACTAATACACTAAACTATATTGAGCAGTACAATAAAACCCATGCTAACCTTGGGCCGTTCAAAGATAATAATGAGTTAGCATTTAATTCAACAAGCGCATGCTGATCCTAGTCAACTTTCACCTTCAAAGATAACACGGCAACGCTTGTACTCTTGGAAGAATCACTTCTTGATGATTCGCTTACTTGAGAGAAACCTTGGCGATAATGTGGCAAATCCTACTTACATAATTCCCAACAATCCTCCCTAAACCGGAATTAAACTTGGTTAAGTTCGGTTTCACGACCTTGAAAGATCTTTGAGACTTGATACTAGAGGATTGTTTTCACATATCGATGTGTAAAGAACCTATAATAAACTCATCTCTATGATGATCAAACTTTGAAACTCGGTCTTTGCGAAGAACAAATGACATAATGTACATCAAAACTTTATTAGTTGCATACTATTCTCATCACTTCGGTGTGTGAACTCACAGAGAGGTGAATCATTGAAAATAATGGATTTGATGTCTCTTTACCAATAGCCATCACTCTGGAGTAGCCAAATGTTTAAGTCCGAAAACTATGGTACATTGATAACCATCTGATTTAGTAGCAAATCAGCAACTATATTAACGGATTTGACTTGTCTTTACCTGTAGCCGTTTGCTCATGACTAGTCAATTCTTAGAATTGGTGAATTGATAACCAAATATGGGGATAGTTGCCTTTACCACAATCCATATACTTGTGGGCTAACCAATTCTTGGATTCCAAAAAGGAATAGACCATGGTGAATTGATGACCATACAACTCTCAACAATTAAGCATGGGTGGTTGCGAGACCACTGTGATTTTGAGCAAATCATTACAACTATCAACAGATTTGGCATGTCTTTACCAAAATTCTGTACCTTTGGACTAGCCAACTCTTTGATACACACAAGGTATATCGGTGAGTTAAAACCTATCAAAATACAACAAATCGCAAAAAAAGAATTTTTTTTTAACTAAGAACACTAACAAATAAACAAAGAAACCAAAACAAAACAAATAAAAATAAGCAAAAGACAATGTAGAATACCGCATTCATTATGAAGATGCATCTTGAGCTTGCAGAAGTTGAGTCTTGATCAAACGAACCAGTTGTTCAGCATTAAGCTTTTCATTTCCCACTGGCTCTGGGGGAAACTCCAACTTCTGACAAAGCATCCTTTCCATAAGTCTAGTGGGCAAAGGATACTTTCTTTCAGCAAACATGCAGACTGTGATTCCACCCTTAGTCTCAAGTACATGCACACGAGGGAGAGGATAGAGTCTCTAGGACACAACTTGCCATAAATGTGAGTTCTCTCAAATGGAATGTCCTCTCTTATTGGGAGAATGAGAGTTAAACAGGACTTGAAGATCTCCTAGTAAGAACATCCCAGAACCTTGTGGTGCAGTGTTGCAGTAATGGCTGGTAACGAGAGAGTACAGAGTAAGCAAATCTGCCCTATCTACGAAATGGAGTATTTCCATCAAAAAGGTGAATTCCATTGAAGTTTCATCCTTTCGATGAATGACATTCATCTCATCATGCTTCAGAGTCCAATTGACCAGCACATTTTGATCTCCCTCAGGAAAATAAGTAGCAGAACCTTCTATAATAAAGGTTGACTCATCAGCCTCAAGATCCAGGGTAGTGATTTTGGCCATCCTCTTCTTCCTTCTTCCAGCTTATAGATTCCTAAAGATGGTGCATCTTCACAAATGGCATTCATCCTTACTAGCAAGTTTCTAGCCTTCCTCGTTTTATACTTGTTATATCGACTTGAGCAAGCAGATGCCACGGATGGAGTGGGGCGGGTACATTAGGTACTTGGAAGAAATGGCAATCGGTTCAAGCAGATGAAGTTTTGTCGGGTGAGCTAGCAATCTCGAAGGAGTTTCGGTGAAACCATAGATGGTTTAGCGAGAAAGAACCTTGTTATCTTTCTTATCCATAATATATTTTTACGCCTTCAAGAGATGCTATAGTTAAATTGGAAGAGGACATGACTATAGCTTGATTGGAAACACCATGAGATTCAAAGCAGATTGATGCCTTGGGTTGAGTGTGTAGTCTCTATGGTAGCTTTAGTAGAGACTTTGGAGGAACATGACATATCATCAAAATTGTCCACAATCTCAGCTGCCTTTGTCCTCTTAGTCCTAGGAGCACCTGAAATACCAGCAATCCTTTTTAAGCTTGAAGTGTGTGAAGAAGAACACTTCATGATTTGATTATATTTGCGAATCAAGATATGATCGGGGAATGCCTTGACTTGCTTCATTGACAACCCAGAGTTATATAGAGATGAGCTCGGTTTTCACAAGCCTCATTTCGACTTTAGTAGGAGGTCTATCTTTATTCCTTTGAGTTGTGATGGCTCTCCTCTTTCACCGCTTGCTTCATTTGTCTTCCACGAGCCATCATCAAATCCACAAAACTTCCCTTGTTGACGTCGCACCTAAGATACAGAGCCAAGAAGGGTTTGATATGACTTGCTGAGTATAGGCATCCCAATGAGAGTCAGGTAGCTTAGTACGCATTTCATCGATTTCCATTTGTCTTTCAGGAGGCAGGGCAGACGTAGACTGATCTGCAATATGTTTAGCCAATTGTTCATCTTTCTTTCTCTCATTACACTCAGCAAGTATTCTGTCTTGTTCTCGCCTTTCCTCTTCACTTACCAAGTCTGGACCAAGCTCATCTTCTACCAGTAATCCTTTTCCTTTATTAGCAGTCTCCTTAGCACAATCAACATCAGCAATATCGATAACAGGAATCTCAGTAAAAACACCCAAGTCTTTTTTAGAAGAAACATGTTGTGAGGGTGCTTCAGCAGGAGTGGACACTGAAGGTTTTTGGATGACTGAAGATTGACCAATTTCGGTACCAACATCCTCCATTGGGGTATCGTGAGATGCTGACTTTGACAAACTACGGTTCCTTGGATACTTGATGGTTTCTTTATTCAAGTACGATCTCTTTCTCCTTTTGTAAAGGACATGTTCCTTCTCCTTTGAAGATTACGTAATTACTGATGAAGGATCATTAAGAGACACATCAGCTAACATATCAAGAGACCCATACTGAGGTTCATCTTCTTCCTCCTCAGAAGAAACCACAAACTTCCTTTTGTTTTCCTTTTCAAGTCTGTTCTCTAGGTCCTTAACTTTACTCTGTAGATCTTCAATCTTACTACCAAGAGTAGAATTAGTCACTGCAAGTTCCTTTTTCAGACTGGACACCTCAGCTGCATACATGTTCACAAGATCATACAGATGTGAGAGTAATGGGGTCCTCGGCTCCACCCGGTGATTGCTCTGTGGTAATGGGAGCTTCATTGGACCTTTCGGTGGAAACATGGTCATTCTCAACATGAGGTACCTCATCAATAGGTACCCTTGGAGGACTAGGTGTGGTCATCTGTTGGATCGGACTCAAAATCATCAAGAGGATCATGAGTGGTGGTGGACAAGGACAATGTGCTAGATTTGGTGTTGGTGGAGGCTGCTGCGGAGCAACATGAGAAGCTTCAAAGAAAGGAGGGCCCTCATCAATATTGGTGATGGATTGCCATCGGTAGCAACAGTGAAGAGGGTGGGATGTTGGCAACATTCTCCTCATCGTGACCACATTGCCTTGAGGCAACATAGCTTCGACAAAGGATAATGTGCCCTCAAAGTTAGTTCTCATAGAGGCAAAAAGTTTGGCTGACAGAGCTCCTACGGCATAAAAGGATTGGACTTGGGTAGAGGTGTCTAAAATCATTTGCAGAAACCTAGGGTACATTAAATACTTATTCTTTTTCCTTTGAATATTCTCAACCATGTTTTCAAAAATAAACTTAGAGAAATTATAAGTTACCCTTGGGAAAGACACACAATACCACATCCCAGTTGGGTGAAGGCTGGTCCCATCCTCCCGACTTGTTGCTTATGCCTTTGAAGCAGCGTGTGAATCAAAACCTCCACATTGGGCAAAGATGCTTCTTGATAGCTATGGGTCCTCGAACCTTGATAGCCAATCGAACTCAAATTGATGGCACCTCCATCGATTAGAGTGATATACTCCATCGACATCTTCAATGAAGCTTCCTCCTTATCATCTCTTGGTAACCACATGCTCTGTTCCGTCAATCGTAGCCACAATCTCTGTTTCACTTCGTTTTGAGCGGATGCCCAAAGCGAGTAACAAGTGATTCATATATTGCATTCGGAGAATGTGTTGAAACATAGCAAATCTTGGACCTTTTAAGAATTCCACCATCGGTTCATACAACTCATCATCTTTAGCTTTTCCCGAGAAAAGCAACTTTGTTGTGATCCTTCTTAAATTCAAGTGCCATGTGATGATTTGAGATCTTAGGGTTATGATGCTCGTAATGAAGTGTTATTGGATGAAGGAGGGAATTGGGTTGTTTTGAAGTGGAAGAATGTGAATGGTGGAGTGGTAGTTGTTGCCCAAGTTATAGTCAAAAGAATTAGACCGTTTGGTTGACCGTAAACTACGTGTATTTCAACTTGACCAAAGAAAGTGTAATGCTTGATGAAACGGATGGTCAATCTGCTGAAGTTATACACTTGGTGACAACCATCAAAGATAAAAATATCTTGGTAATATTCTAGAGAGTTCTTGTGCCAACCACTCGCATTAATTTCCATTGAACCTCGAATCCGTCTATAAAATGATCCCAATGCACACATAGCTCTTCATCAAAGATCCCCAAATATCAAAATAAACCTAGTTTCTTCAATGTCCCAAAATTAATCACAATCAACCATGAGTAGTTCCATCGATCATTCTTTCATCGGATGACAATGAAACCTCCATAGCGGTCTTGAGAGGTGGAAGAAGGAGTATTTGACAAGCAATCCAGGGGTGGAAGACAACTCATCCTTAAGTTCTTATGTATCACCTTATGAAGACTCGGATGAGGAAGCAACTTCAAAAGAGTGAAAAAGCCTCCCTTGTTGTTGTGAATGAGCCTTCCTTCCCGTTGATGATTCGATGACTCACGTAAGGAGAGAACATCTTACTCCCAACCTCAAGCACCTCGAACCTCCACGAAGGCCACGAGCAATCCGCCACTCCCAGGATAGAGGTGGTTCATGGTCTTCTGCACTGTGTTTGGTGCATCAACACACATCGTATAAGGGAAGGGCCAAAGTAGGGTGGATGGATTGCATTTTGGTTGAAATGAATAGATGAAGCACAAAGGACATATTATTTTTCTCCATCATCATATGTGGTCATCGTCATCATCAACGTTTTCATCAATCCATCCTCTCCATTTTGATCCTTAGCATCTTAGTCGTATTGGTCATGCATATCCAGCCATTAATGTAGAAGGAATGGGTGGTTATGCAAGACTTCACAAACGCATATCCAGCATCTAGTGTGAAAGATGTGAGCGATCATGCATATCAAACATCCTGTTAGATGTTGGAATAGATGATATGTACTAGATTAGGATAAGTAGAATAGCTCTTTTCTTGTAGTTGCAATGAAGTTGATTGAAAGCTGTAAGCTGTAAGCTGTAATTTGAAAGAATGAATGAACAATTTTAACTTCAATGCTTGTCTTCAGTATTTTATCTTCAGTGGAAACCAATTGCTCACTCCATTGCTTAGTGATGAGTGCGTATTCACTCATCATTTTAGGTCAAATCTGAGCTGCAAAACATTTAAAAACACTCAAAATGCATCAAAATACTAAAATATCTCAAAATTGTGTTTATATGTTTCGGATGCAAAATGTTTAAAATCGGATGAAAAGCGAACAAAGTTTGCATAATTGGCGAGTTTAGGTCCCGTCTTTCAAAAATTGTCAGAAATAGTCCCTGAGCACGTAATTTAAAAAGAAAAGTCACCAAAGGTCCTTTTGAAATCATAAGTTGTCATAATTAGTCCTTTGGTGAAAAATTTCAAAAGTTTGAGAAATTACAGTTGTGATCCCTGGATTTTTAAAATTGTCAAGTTTAGTCCTCAGGTTTCACAATTTGGCAGATTCAGTCCTCAAAATATTTGAGTTTCACATGTTTAGCCCTTGGATAATACTTTTCAGAGTTACCTGATTGGCCCCTGAAGTTTCAGTTTTGGCAGAATTGGTCCCTATGTTTGCCATGGATTCAATATCTAATCCTTGTCCAAATATTAGCTACTTTGGACCAATATCCAAACCCACTACCCAATCCATTAACACCTTGACCCGGTCAACCCAACCCAACAACCGGTCATGTATTAACAAAACACACCCACTCCTGTCTTCTCGATTCCCCCCAAATCAAACCCTAGATACCCAAGACCCTCCCTTTCTGCTTCCCGGTATCCCACTATCCCAAACACTCAACCCCTCCCTCTCTTTTACCCAAATCTCACCACACCCTAAATCACCTTCAACCCTTTACGGATTTTCCCAAACCCAAACCAGCTATCACTTTTTCCAACTCATTCCTTTGGCCATGTCACCAATCTTTAGCTACAAAGAACCCAATGGAGGCTCGATTCTTGCTCTTATGTACCTACGATCAAGGGTTGAGATTGACTTCAAGAAAGCACAACTTGGTCTCCTTGGCTGTTTTACTCACAAAGAAAGCACAAATGAAGAGAGAATGAAGAAGCACGTGGACTAATTCTCACTCTCTCCTCACGAAAGCACATAGCAAAAAGACAACAAGAGGACCCAAGATTGGAACTTAGTATAAATAGGATAGTATGAATTCTTGTAAAACTAGTCTAGAATTCTTCTTAGGTTCTAGTCCTTTTATTTCAGTTGTATTTTTACTTTATTGCAATTTAAATTTACTTAATTTCAATTTTAAAGTTTCCTGCCTTTTATTTCTCTTTGTCAAATTCATAATTCTGTTTTTAATTTTGCAATAGCTGTTAACTTGTTTGCTAAGGTGTTAAAGCTCAAGTAATATTTTGTTAAGATATCAAATTAGTTTTGTTAAAGTTTTTAAAGTCTCAAACAAATTTTTTGTTGAAACAGTTTCATAAAACTGCTCCTAAATTAGTGTTTGGAACAGCTAGTTTCTGGGTCTTGCATTAGGCATATTGAGAGTTATCACTAGTATTCTTAGTATCTCTTTGTTGGCAAGTCAAGTCTTGAAGTTAGATTGCAAATATGATATCATCCTTTGTCCTTTAGTCCTATATCTCGTCCCAACCGCACTTTTTAGGCTTAGAATTTAGGTAGTTTGAGTTAGAATTAAGATTTTATTTTGTTGCTCTAGTAGTTAGTATTATTAGGATCTTAAGTTTGAGCTTATTATGCGGTTTAGATAGCTTTTGGTGGCTTATTTTTTCCTTGAAAGCGCCCGGTTAGCACCCTTTTACATTACGTCCCAATGACCCTAGACCCTTCCTTCTCAACTTATTTTTGAGCAACAAAAAGCTCAAAATTGTATGAAAATTGGTCTAGGTGTTCATTGGTCAGTACTTTTCATCTGTTTTAGCTTGTTAAAGGATTAGCTTTTCATTTAATAGCTTATTACGTGGCTCAAAGTTGGTAGTATAGGCTATTATTGCATTAGTTTGCTTGTTTACCTTTTGCTTATTTCATGCTCAATTGCTAATATTAGACTTGCTTATTAGTTAATCTCGACTTATTTAGCTTAAAGTAGTGCTTATTAGGTTCCTTAAATTAGTTAGATTAGTTTCTCTTGTCGTTAGCTTTTTAGTTTTATTTTGTAGCTTATTACATCCCTTTGCGACCTTTGTCCCAAATAATCCTTTGACTACCACTATCCAAACGACCATTCAAGTTTATTTTCCATTACATTGTGTTTTGAAGCTGTTAACGGTGATTTCAAGTTCTCTTTAGAGTTCAAGTTTTAGTAAAAATCTTATTTTTGCTTTGCTATAGTTCAACAAAAAAAAAAAAAAAAAATAATGATAAAGCAGGTTCCCAAGGATTCGAACACGGGACTCTTCTGCTTGCCAATCCACGCCCACGCACTCAACACTCACTACCATCTCGCTCTACATGTGTTTCTTGTTATTTCCTTTCGTTATTGTTTTAAATGCGTTTTTAGTTAATAAGCTTTAAAGCTCTTTTCGAATATGACTGCTTATAGGATTAAGCTAGCTTATGGTTTTTAATTTTCTCTTATTTATTGTTTAAAAAGGTACTTTTCTGGATTTTTTGGTAATTTTTCAAATTCATTAGCTATTTTTAATAATTAGTTTTTATAAAAATAGTTTTTAATTCGTAGTAATTAATTTAAAAGTCAAAAAAATACCCGGCTTTTTCCTATAATTATTTTGGTCATTTAGAGCGTAGGAAAATTGATTTCACCCGTGAGCCCTAAATTGCAAAAGTTTTACGTTTTGGCTCGGGTGGTTGCTTAGGTTTTAGCTTTTGCATTTTAGCACTCTAGGATGTAGTTTAGCGTCGTTTTATTGTTTCTTAGGATTAGTAGTAGTTTATTTAGAGTTTACTTTGTTTTACGTATTTTATTTTCATTCCCGTTCTTTAATTTGTATATTATCATAATCAAAACCAAAATTCGTTTAACCAATTCAAGTCCATAATCACGAAACTCAACGATTCCGTCAATTTCACACCTCGTTGGGACACGACCCGGGGAAATCACTTCCCGGTTTCACTTTTATCACAACCGTAGGATTTGATACGTTAACCTTTTTCCTAAAAGGTTGATTTGTCGAGTTTTACGGATATTTTTGTATACGTTGATATTGTGTTTTTCACCACTCACTTCACAACGAATCAAATTTTGGCGCCGCTGCCGGGGAGGTGTGTTGCGACAATATCGTGAAGTTTTTGCGATTAGTGACTTGAAGAACCTTCCTCGTGAAGTTACCGTTTTTGAAAAATACAAAAAAAAAAATATATATATATTCATCTCATTCCTCTTATTCGTTGATTCTATTTCTCTTACCCTCTTTTACCGTTTGATTCTATCCTTCGTATCCTCTCAACCATTTGATTCTATTTCTTTAACCCTCTACATGTTTAATTCTCATGGCGACGTTCGATTATAAATCGTTGTTTCCCTTTACAAAAGCCGTATGGAAGAGGATCACTCTATTATCGAAATCCGGATTGTTTATGTAAGCGGTGTGGTAGGGTTGGTGCAAGCAAATATTGTTATTGGTGCGAATTATCGATAAAAACTCTCTCGATGATTCTCCAAGTTTTTCCGACCATCCGCCACAACCCGATGAACCCGTTCAAGAACCGGAGACCAAAGCGGAGTGGTGGAAATTGCTAGCTCGAGAGCACACCACTTGTCCCACTCTCGGATTTTTCAAAATGTTCTTGAGACTTGATAGTCATTCGGATCACCATGTTGGTTTTGTTGATTCTTTGAATGAACCGATTCCTTCTCATAACTCTCAAATGGAATCGTTTATTCCTTGTGTCGGTTGTGGTGAGCCTCTTTTTGGTTATACATCATTTGGTGTGCGTGTGTGCGATGTGGTAATGATATTCGTAACGGGAGTTGTTTGTTTTGTGGTTCGAGGAATTCATTTGATTATGATCCTAATCCGAACTCATTTAACGACCCTCAAACTTTTCAATTATCCACCACAGACCCGACTTATCTTCATATAATCAACATAATTCTTTGTGAATTTTGTGGAGGTCCTCACGATAATCTTCAATGTCAACCGTGGAATCAAAATTACTATACTTCCGGTTTGACAATTTCCAACCTCCACAACACTATACGGTTCAAACTCTACCGAGCCGTTGTCTCAAGAAATTTCCCAAGATTTTGAAACCGCTATGAAAACACTTGATGATATGATTCAAAACTTTAAGAATCAAGTGAGTAATGAAAAACCATGGGAGAATTGCTAGCCGAAGAACGAGGGCTCGCAAATCTAGGGAAGAATTATTAGTCCTAGAGCATGCGGCTCTAAGGCGTTCCCAATTTCTTAAAGGCGGCTATGTATGATGATGACGAGGAGAGTTTTATCCTTTTAAAGATAATATTTCTCAACTCCTCGGTCTGTTGTTATCACACCGAGATTCTCACCACTCTCTTATTATGGGGATGAGCATCTTGACCTTGTTCTGAAAAGGAACCGGACAATTCATAAAGTCTAGTGTCGGGAACCTTGTCCCAATCCCAAGAGAGTCACAGGGAATTCTCGAGCATTTGTGTGATATCCCTACCCCTCTTGTCTTCCCAAAAGATCATGTTGAGATACTCTCCGACTCTAATGATGATGATTCGTTATCTTGTGGAGACATCGTTTATGTGGAAGATTTACCTTCTGAGCTCGTCAGCTCGGAAGAAGTGAGAGATGTTGATCACGATGATCTTGATATGGACACTGATTTTGAAACAGATGATGAAGATATTCTTGTGTCCGAAAAACCTTTCACTACGGCATTCACTAATCCTCTATTCGACTTTGATTACGAATTCACCCTAGTCTCGGATAACCCCATCTTTGATATTCGAATGAGGATAGTGGCGTTTTACATCTCCTTCTTTACCGAAGAAAGAATAGTGGCAATCCCACTGACGTTATACCTTCTCGAGGAGTTCGCGATGTACTCGCTCTCGTTAATCATTCTCCGTAGGGAGATGATGATGTCTTGTCGACTTTCTTTCTTCGGATGACTCGATACCTTCGGGTTTTCGTGAGTGGCGATTATGGCTTAGGTCCATCATCCACTCGTCCACTGCTAAACCGCCGGATGATGGAACCTCTTACGAGCCCGATCACGGACATTTTCATTGCTACAGTGGTGGATAAGATTTCCGAACATTCCGTCAATGTTCTTGATCTAATCTTTGCCCACCGACCCACCCGTTGTCAATCCATTGACAATTTGCCTTCTCCCCCTATTTCTTCTCCGTGTCTTAACTCCTACGGGAGTGAAGACACCATCTTTGACCCCGGCATTTCTCATTCTCTTGAGCCGGTTGCATCTCATCGGAGTGGAACTTTCATCACATTCAATGTTTATCCAAACCACTTGAATGAAAGTCCGATGGAGATTTTCTCTTCCACTTGCTTCCCCATGGACCAATGAATTCGGGGTCGAGTCCAGCTAGCGACTCGGTTAACAAAAACAGTAGCATAACATGGGTTTTCACCCGTGTGTACCACCCTAGTGTGGGGGAGTTGCCCCATTGTATATAAGTTTTCTCAAAAAAAAAAAAAAAAAAAAAAAAAAAATTAAAATAATGGCCGTAGTATTTCCCTTTACGTTCTCGGTTTGACATAACGGTAGGTACTTTGAATATTGAGGCAATATTCATTTCTAAGTGTGGGGGATTCTTCGAATTTTATCATGTAATTATACCACCCAATTCCCGTTTTGGCCAAAATTTTTTATGGTTATCGATCCGCCATGTCTAATAAACAAAATGATTGGCTAATCCGAGAGCAAAGCGGCTCTTGGTAAAGATATCTCAAATCCGTTGACTGACTTGCAATTTGCCCAAAATTGTATGGTATTCACTTCACCATATCCTTAAAAGTGAAGAGTTGGCTAGCCCGCAAGTTTATGGCTTGTGGTAAAGGCGATTGGAAAACCATAATTGGTAATCGACTCACCAAAGATAATAGTGATAATTTATCTAAGAGTTGGCTAGTCCGAAGCAAGCGGCACGGTAAAGACAAATCAAAACCGTTGAAAGTCGGTGGTTTGCTCAAAATCACATGGTTATCGGTGTACCATGGTTATTACTTGAATGAAACATTTGGCTACTCGAGTAATGGCTTTTGGTAAAGAGATTCAAATCCATTATGTTTCTCAAAAGATTGCTAGGGACTAGCAATGTTTTAGTGTGGGGATTTGATGAGTGCGTATTCACTCATCATTTAGGTCAATCGAAATGAAAAACATTTAAAACACTCAAATGCATCAAAATACTAAAATATCTCAAAATTGTGTTTTATATGTTTCGGATGCAAAATGTTTAAAATCGGATGAAAAGCGAACAAAGTTTGCATAATTGGCGATTTCGGTCCCGTCTTTCAAAATTGTCGAAATAGTCCCCGAGCACGTAATTTAAAAGAAAAAGTCACCAAGGTCCTTTTGAAATCATAAGTTGTCATAATTAGTCCTTTGGTGAAAAATTTCAAAAGTTTGAGAAATTACAGTTGTGATCCTGGATTTTTAAAATTGTCAAGTTTAGTCCTCGGGTTTCACAATTTGGCGATTCGATCCTCAAAATATTTGAGTTTCACATGTTTAGCCCTTGGATAATACTTTTGAGTTACAGATTGGCCCTGAAGTTTCGGTTTGGCGGTGGTCCTATGTTTGCCATGGATTCAATATCTAATCCTTGTCCAAATATTAGCTACTTTGGACCAATATCCAAACCCACTACCCAATCCATTAACACCTTGACCCGGTCAACCCAACCCAACAACCGGTCATGTATTAACAAAACACACCCACCTCCTGTCTTCTCCAATTCCACCCAAATCAAACCCTAGATACCCAAGACCTCCTTTCTCTGCTTCCGGGTATCCCACTATCCCAAACACTCAACCCCTCCTTCTCTTTTACCCAAATCTCACCACACCCTAAATCACCTTCAACCCTTTACGGATTTTCCCAAAACCCAAACCCACTATCACTTTTTTCCAACTCATTCCTTTGGCCATGTCACCAATCTTTAGCTACAAAGAACCCAATGGAGGGCTCGATTCTTGCTCTTATGTACCTACGATCAAGGGTTGAGATTGACTTCAAGAAAGCACAACTTGGTCTCCTTGGCTGTTTTACTCACAAAGAAAGCACAAATGAAGAGAAGAATGAAAAGCACGATGGACTAATTCTCACTCTCTCTCACAAAGAAAGCACACAAAAAAAGACAACAAGAGGACCCAAGATTGGAACTTAGTATAAATAGGATAGTATGAATTCTTGTAAAACTAGTCTAGAATTCTTCTTAGGTTCTAGTCCTTTTATTTAGGTTGTATTTTACTTTATTGCAATTTAAATTTACTTAATTTCAATTTTAAAGTTTCACCTTTTATTTCTCTTTGTCAAATTCATAATTGCATTTTTAATTTTGCAATAGTCATTAACTTGTTTGCTAAGGTGTTAAAGCTCAAGTAATATTTTGTTAAGATATCAAATTAGTTTTGTTAAAGTTTTTAAAGTCTCAAACAAATTTTTGTTGAAACAGTTTCATAAAAGCGCTCTAAATTAGTGTTTGGAGCAGCTAGTTTCGGGTCTTGCATTAGGCATATTGAGAGTTATCACTAGTATTCTTAGTATCTCTTTGTTGGCAAGTCAAGTCTTGAAGTTAGATTGCAAATATGATATCATCAACATCCTTTAGTCCTATATCATCCCAACCGCACTTTTTAGGCTTAGAATTTAGGTAGTTTGAGTTAGAATTAAGATTTTATTTTGTTGCTCTAGTAGTTAGTATTATTAGGATCTTAAGTTTGAGCTTATTATGCGGTTTAGATAGCTTTTGGTGGCTTATTTTTCCCTTGAAAGCGCTCAGTTAGCACCCTTTTACATTACGTCCCATGACCTAGACCCTTCCTTCTCGACATTTTTTTTGAGCAACAAAAAGCTCAAAATTGTATGAAAATTGGTCTAGGTGTTCATTGGCTGGTACTTTTCATCTGCTTTTAGCTTGTTAAAGGATTAGCTTTTCATTTAATAGCTTATTACGTGGCTCAAAGTTGGTAGTATAGGCTATTATTGCATTAGTTGCTTGTTTACCTTTTGCTTATTTCATGCTCAATTGCTAATATTAGACTTGCTTATTAGTTAATCTCGACTTATTTAGCTTAAAGTAGTGCTTATTAGGTTCCTTAAATTAGTTAGATTAGTTTCTCTTGTCGTTAGCTTTTTAGTTTTATTTTGTAGCTTATTACATCCCTTTGGCGACTTGTCCCAAACAGTCCTTTGACTACCACTATCCAAACGACCATTCAAGTTTATTTTCCATTACATTGTGTTTTGAACTGTTAATGGTGATTTCAAGTTCTTTTAGAGTTCAAGTTTTAGTAAAAATCTTATTTTGCTTTGCTATAGTTCAACAAAAAAAAATAAATAATAATGATAAACAGTTCCCAGTTCGAACACAGGACCCGCTGCTTTACCAATCCACGCCCATGAGACCAACACTCACTACCATCTGCTCTACATGTGTTTCTTGTTATTTCCTTTCAACATTATTGTTTTAAATCGTTTTCGTCGTTTTAGTTAATAAGCTTTAAAGCTCTTTTCGAATATATTTGCTTATAGGATTAAGCTAGCTTATGGTTTTAATTTTCTCTTATTTATTGTTTAAAAGGTACTTTTACGGATTTTTGGTAATTTTTCAAATTCATTAGCTATTTTTAATAATTAGTTTTTATAAAAATAGTTTTTAATTAAATAGTAATTAATTTAAAAGTCAAAAATACCGGCTTTTCCTATAATTATTTTGGTCATTTAGAGCGTGGGAAAATTGATTTCACCCCATGCCCTTAAATTGCAAAAGTTTTACGTTTTTTAGGCTCGGGTGGTTCTTAGGTTTAAGCGTTTTTGCATTTTAGCACTCTAGGATGTAGTTTAGCGTCGTTTATTGTTTCTTAGGATTAGTAGTAGTTTATTTAGAGTTTACTTTGTTTCGTGATTTTATTTTCATTCCGTTCTTTAATTTGTATATTATCATAATCAAACCAAAATTCGTTTAACCAATTCAAGTCCATAATCACGAAACTCAACGATTCCGTCAATTTCACACCTCGTTGGGACACGACCGGAAATCACTTCCGGTTTCACTTTTATCACAACCGTAGGATTTGATCGTTAACCTTTTCCTAAAAGGTTCATTTGTCGAGTTTTACGGATATTTTGGTATACGTTGATATTGTGTTTTCACCACTCACTTCTAACGAATCAAATTTTGGCGCCACGGGAGGTGTTGCGACAATATCGTGAAGTTTTTGCGATTAGTGACTTGAAGAACCTTCCTCGTGAAGTTACCGTTTTGAAAATACAAAAAAAAAAATATATATATATATTCATCTCATTCCTCTTATTCGTTGATTCTATTTCTCTTACCCTCTTTTACCGTTTGATTCTATCCTTCGTATCCTCTCAACCATTTGATTCTGTTAGGAATTGGAAAATTTCTTAGTGAAGAGTCGGTCACCCCAAATGTTATCTAGCATAAGTTAGCTCGTAGATTTGTCGTTAGTCACGTTATTTATTGTTTTATTAGTTAGTCGGTGGCGTAAAATAGTTTAGTGCAACACCGTGGAGGAAGGACGGGTCTTTACCTTTGTATCCACGATCCAGGGCCGATAGGAGGTCGTATTTTTGTAACTATAAATACCCCTTCCATCCATGGAAGGGTGGTGCTCATAATCTAATACTCACAATTTGTGTAACTCTCTAGCAAGAACACCCTCTCTCTCTCTACTTTCTCTCTCTAAAATGGTAAACATGTATTTTGATCTCCCAAGACCACCCGAATAATCAAACACATAATATTTGAATCCTAACAATTGGTATCAAGAGCCATGGTTTTTGTGTTTTGATGATTTGGTGTGGCTCGAATCCTGTTAAAACTGACTGTATATCACTTTTGAATGTCGGATATTTTTTGTTTACATTATGTTGGTGATATCATCCTTTTAAACAAGTTTTTATGTATCTTGTGTTGGTCAAAATAGTCTCTTGCTATTTCTATATCAGTTATGTGTCTTGCTGATTCTATATCACATATCTCATTTTAGACTGTTTTTGTGCCAACCTTTAGTCATGAAAAAGTGGTCATATAGTCAGGTTTCGAGGTCAAAAACGGGTCAATAATGAAGTGATTTTATGAAGGTTATCTGGGTTTGATCATTTCAGTCTTATTTTGAGATCAAACTGGTCATTATTCAGTTTTTGAGTGGTCAAAGTCTGGTCAAAACGGTAAAAATGTGCAGTTTTTCTGGGTTTGTTTGAATATCGTCGGATTGTGGCCGGAAAACTCATCGAAAAGTCAAAAGTTTTAACTCATGCTTCTTAGCGACTTGTTCAGTGTCCAGATACATTGTACCTCATTTTCTAGCGACTTATGTAGCGAGTTGTGTAATGGTGACCTAGCGACTTGTTACTGAACAAGTCGTAGCGACTTAGTGCTAGCGACTAAGTGCTAGCGACTAAGTGCTAGCGACTTAGTGCTAGCGACTTAGTGCTAGCGACTTAGTGCTAGCGACTTAGTGCTAGCGACTTAGTGCTAGCGACTAAGTGCTAGCGACTAAGTGCTAGCGACTTGACTCTTGACTACGGCTAATGGACAGAAATGAAGAAGAAGAGTGACTCGACCATTCCAAATACAAAGCAACAAATACCAAATACAAAACAAGAACATCAATTCGACCTCAGTTTTTATTCAACACCTCATCAGTCCATGGTTATAGAAAATGAGATGAAATGGAACTGAAAATCAAATCCGAAACTCAATACCATATCACCACAATCATATCCAACCCCACCATCTCTATCACTATCCCATCTCCTTGCCTCTCAAGACTCTAAAAGAAATTGCAAACTAATCTCAGATCGAGACAATTATTTATCTTTAAAAGATTTTCAATTGTCCCTTCATCATCACTGATCTTGTAATGTGAAGCTTTGCTTCGTTTTACATATCCGAAACCCAAAAGAAAAGTGTTATCCCAAGATTGTGATAATCTTTTCCTGTTTCGTTGTCAAACAATTAAACAAAAGTATAAACTCACATGATCTCAGTTTATTTTCGTGATTCTCATAAAGTAACATCAAGACTATCAATAATCTATAATCACGAAATAAATTATCTATCACAGATCAAAGTTCATAACAACAAAAAGATCCAATTAAATCTCAGAAGTATTTCATGTATATTCAATGTCAAATCTGGAGAATCAAGGGTCTCCTACACGAAATTCATTCATCACGGATTTTTTGTTTTTTTTGAACATAAAGAATCAGGGCTATAACAAGACTGTTATCTCCTTTCCCTTGGTTCAGTGCTAAACAAACAAAATTTCTTACCGAGACTTTGGAGCCTATCGCACAACTCACACCATCCCTGTGGCATATAACTCAAGCCATCCCTGTGGCGAGTTGTTGAGATGAGATTGTTGTTATACGCATGTTGTTTATGATGGAGGCAATTTTTTTAGGGTTTGGAGAGAATCTGCTAATGGGGGCGGATGTTAAATGTGATATTAGGGATTAGGGTTGAGGTTAAGTAAGCTTTTATACACTGAAGTATTAGGGTGGGATGGATTGGTGGATTGGGTTGAATGAAACTGGGATTGTGTGTGACTGGGCCGAGTGTAGTTTTTACATACTTGTTTATGGGCTATCATTTGAAAAAACGGTATGTATGCTGCTGTGTTGGATTCGGATATCACATGTGTGTTTGGACAGGATTTCACTTATTACTTAAGTCTCACATTTCTCAAATCATGTTATCCATATGTATTTTCAAAATATTGGATACAATTGTTCGATTAACTTTGTATGAATCATTTGGACAAGGATTGTATTGAATATGGGTAGTTTGGATTTGGATGATCATGGGCTTTGACCTCGTTACTTGGATCATTTTTCATTGACCGAGCCTCAATTATTCAAGTAACCAAATTTGGGTCATACACATGATTGGATCGGGTGTCGATCATATTGTCTATGGGCTTGAACGAGTTTATATGTGTTTCATAAGTACTTGATTTTATGTGATAACTTGGATGATTCAATTGAGTTTCATGAACTGGGCTTCTCAAGAGTTGGATAATGTGAGATTTGTTTATATGATTTGATAATGAGATTGAGTATGATGATGAGATCTGTTGTGTTATGGGGTTGATACTTTGGCTTATACATTTTCACGGAATATATTTTATCACGGCTTGAATTGATATGTGATCAAGGTTGACTACGGGATTGTTTATACGATATTTCTTATTTGGATTTGAAGTGAGGTTTTTCCGGGCACGTTCACTTATTTCATCTTCCTTCTTTCTACCGTTTCGCGAAGATGACTTGTTTGGGCGTTTATAGAGGGTGATAAAGACTTGGCTATTTAGTTACGTTTGTGACCCTTTCTCGATTAACAATGTTGCTATCACTTCGGTGTCTCATTTTAATGAGAATGTCAAGAGGTTTTGTACATTGGGTACACCGTTCCTTCTTCACAAGGATTAGTACAAGTTTAAGTAACAAATGCGGGAAGTTCACTTCATGATCAAGTTTGGCATATCGGATTTACTTCTCCATGTTGTCACCGCAATTCTTGAAGCGAGAATGCGTGAGTGATGTGTTTACCAAGGTGTTTATTGGATGGTTGATGTTGTTGATGTTGGATTATGAACCGTTGATGAATCGCCGCATATTCCCTAAAGCAGATATTCAACGAAACCAAAGTTGTCATAACACAATCAAGCGACATTGTTTACGGTTTTGTCTTGATTTTGTAAAATCCCGCGAAGAACCTATTTCTCGGTTTAAATCATAGACTTGTAAAATCCCTCAACAATGAAAACATCCTGGTAATTGTTGAGTGCATTTCCGGATCTATCTTGCGGTTTATTCTTGGTTTTGTAAAATCCCGCGAAAGAAACTATTTCTCGGTTTAAAACCATAGAGTTGTAAAATCCCGTAATGATGGAACCATCTTGGAGAAGAGAAAGTGTAACTATGGATCTTCTTGATGCTTGTGCTACGATTTCTGCTTCGAAGAAGAGATAAAAGGGTGTACTTCATAAATTGGATGTGTGTTTGGATTTTCGTCTTGGCAGTCTGGTTATTACAAGGTGTTACGGGGTTATGTGCATTTAACCATGGTCGGGATAAAACCATTATCAAAGTTCATTTAAATGTCAAAGAAGGCTAGATTTGAGCGAGTTCAAAAGATGTGACATCGGCGTTAATTGATATTATTTATTTGAGGTTGAAGTGAAACATCACGGCGAGTGTACTTAGTATCACGAAGGTATCGGGATGGTTGGATGAAGATTCTTGAGATCCTTGCTCGAGCTTATTATCAAAAGCGAAGACTTGGAAATCTAGTTATTGTTGGGTGACTTTACCTCTTCTTTTACCACTTGGGGAATTGGGCTCGTATCACCTCAAAATAACTATCACTTAAAGGAGTTACGTTGTAGTGCTCAGTGTCACATTCAATTGTGGATTTTCAAGAGGTAATGTACGTCTATTACTTGATGGTTGGTTGGGTGAAGAGTATGGAGTACGTAGAGATTCAAATGGGCATGAATTCTCGACACCGCTCTTTGTTACATATGTGCAAGTTTAAGTCACGAGTTCGGGGTAGTTTACTTCAGGGTCAAATTCATCATATTGGGTTTTCTCCATCGATTGTCACTACAAAGAGCCTCTTGAATGATAATGGGGTTGATTACATGTTTTGCTAAGAGGCGAAAAGAGATTATGACGTTTGAACACAACAGGTTCAAGCCTCGTTCTTAAAGAAAGAAAAGTGTGCGTGTCGGGCGCTTTATCTTCAAGAAGAAATCTTCTCTATTATGACCATTCTCATCAACATGCTTCATATTTTTCCATGCGCTTGATCATTAAGTGAACAGACTCTTGTTGATTGTTTTCGATTCCACTTTCTCAACTATAATGGCGATGACGACATATTGTCTTGATTTTGCGAGGAGAAGTGTGAATAGACTACAAATGGATAATGTTCACTTATTTAGTCAAGAATGGCATCTCCGTATGCAATTCTTGAGGGAGAAGAAGTGTGAATTTTTGCATGGTTGATTGATATTAGAGAATACAAATGGTCATCGGCTCCAAACTCATGTAAGAACCGAGCTTCTTCGTGTCGGGTCATCTTCACATGGAGTTTCTCTCTTCTAAGAGCGTTGGTTGACATCTTCACTCGGATTGATGAGTTTATCGACAAAGTGCTTCGGTTAATGCTTCACGTATACATCAACATGATGATTCGAACAATCTCTGTTCTTGTTTGATGTGATTGGTAGTTTGGTGTTACCATCTTGTGTGTTCGTTATGGCTTGATTCTTTGATTTCCTTGATGAACATCTTTACATTCTTGTTTGATTGGGAGGATTTTAGTTAAGGGATTTGCAAGTCGTAGGTTAATTGGGATGCTTTTGGTGGGATGTTTTGGTGAGTTGAAGATGTTAACTTTCTATTCCCCAACCGCACAATCTTGAAGAAGGTCGAGTCTACTATTCTACATTTTACGCTACATGTTAGAAGACTAAAAGGCGAGTTGCATTTAACGATCTAAAGACTTCTTCTTAATCGGGCATTTATCAAGCAGTTGTCGGTTTAGGGAGAGCACTAATTGGGAGAAAGTTATAAGTCGATTCAATTCCCAATTAGACTTGCTCATATTCTTTAGCGATGACTACTCGAGACGTTGATATTGACTATTGTTGGACATGTGACTCAAGTTGATTACTTGAGTTAATCATTTATCACTTATTTGAGATTGAAGTTGACTTTTACAAAGGCGTATTCTTATTCGATAACTTGCTTGGGCTTAAAATTTGAGTTGAAGACTTGGTTTATCTAGTTACCGGTGATCGAGTGGATGGTTGAAGACACAGTTAACTATCACAATTAGGAGTTACTTTGTTTTACTCGATGTCACACGCATATGACGGTGTGGATAATCGCAAGAGGTGTTAATGTCTCGTACTTTGTTTGGGTAGTGAGTACTTAGAGATTTGCTTGAAGCATAAATTCTCTACCGTTCTTCCATCATTAGGTGCAAGCTTAAGATACAAATGTGGGAAGTTGACTTGATTTCAAGTATGGTATAGCGGGTTTTCTTCTTGATGGTCACTTCAAATTGTCTGAAGGGTTGATATAAATGGTCGAGAGAGTCTTGACAAGTTGATTCTCACAAAGAATTCAAGTGTTCTTCTCAACAAATTTCTAGTATACGGGCTTTCAATGAGTCGTGATTACGAGCATCAAAACCGAGAGGGAAAGGAGACACGCATCTAAACGCGAGTAATCTTGATGAGCTTAATTCTTCTAAGTGATTGAAGATATCCGGGAAGACAAATGTTATTACAGAGAAACTCAAGGTTTGACTCATGGCGAGTAAACTTGATGAACTTAACTCTTCTAAGTGATTGAAGATATTCCGGGAAAACAAATGTCATGACCGCAGAGAAACTCAAGGTTTTACTCATCAAGGCGTTTAGTGTTCTTATTCCAACTATGTGGGGGAAGAGATGTTAAAGAAAGTTTCTGAAGATGAAAGAGGTACACAAGTGTGTGATGATTTTGATTTTATCACATTCATCAGGGGATAGAGATTGTGTACATTGGGGATGCTCAGCTGTCTCACTTGAGGGCTTAATCTGTGATTCAGAGATATAATCACTTATTCCGGTGTTGACATCCGCAGAGATTGTCACCGAGAGATAATCGATGATTGATGCCTTCTTCAATGTTATCGGTTGTTCTCTCTTTGGGCATTGGTGCCGGGTTCTTGAGCTTCATGCACTTTCTTGAGGAGGAGAAAAGTATACATCGGGGTTATTCTTTAGCTATTGGACTTGTCTGCTACTTGATGGTATAAGTTTCTTTGTCTTCGGGTTTGTGTGTTCGGGTTCGTGAGCTCTAGTCTAAGAGACCATTGCATCAATTCAACTACTGAAGTGGTCTCTTGACACCTTTTGGAATGGATTGCTTGAGACTTGATGGTTATGAAATTTGAGAAGATTATTTTATGTGTGAGATGATCGTTGTTGTTCTTCTATTGGATGATATAACCCGAGCGGAGAACCTCGATAATCGTTCTTAAATGGAGCGGCCGGGATTTATGATTATGGTGTGCATCTTTGTGTACACAGCTAAGGAAAGCTTGAAATAGAGCTTGAATCTGCTCATCAAAGTTTTTCGGTTTGGGGGAAGCGCGAGTCTCACTTTCGGATGGTTCTATTTCTTTCTATTCAAGAGCCCTTGGAAGCTTTGGTAGTGGATGTTTAAGAGATGGCGAAGTCTATCTTCTGACGTCTTTTCGATATCCTTATCTCGGTACTCGTATCATCATCCTCTTTAACTATATCATCTACTCTATCCTTGTATATATTTATCGTAAATCAAAATACAAAATTATAAAACCAACAAAAGAAAATAGAAAAATATAAAACCATCAAAACAAAATAGAAAATATAAAACCTTCAAAAAACCATAAAAATCGGAAAATTTGAAAAAGACCAAAATATGTTTTCTCAAGACATGTCTTCGGTATCGATAACATCTACGGTCTTAGAAATGTCATTCAATAATGGCACGGGACCATAGATGAAGTTCGACGAGGAGGTGTAAATATTCTTTTCTAAACATGTCTCAAAATATGGCTTCTGATTATTTCAGAACCCGGGCTTAAAAAATGGCTTGCGATTACTTGATCAGTAACCTGTGCTTAAACTATGGCTTGCTATTATTTACGATAGCAACCTGTTTTCAAGTAAGGAAAGTGCTACGCAAACATTTTCAAATATTTCGTGCACTTATCCTAAAACTAATTGAGGAAAGTATGTCGAAGAATCTTTGTTCCTACACAAATGTTTTTCCGTCTAAAATTCTTGAGAAAATATTTGGTGTTTTCAAAATGTTGGTTTGAGTTGCTTGTAAAACAATCAGTTCGAGTTTTTAGTAAAAAATTGAAAACTCAATCAATGACTTGAACTTTTAAACTTTTTGAAAATGAGTCATTGATTGAGGGATAATGTTTTTCAAATCTACATCATCTAACGGGCTTTCTTAATTATCCTTATATGCTTAATTAAAATGATGTTAACCTATGTTGAAGGACTAGGTGCCTAGGATATGATTGCTAGGATTAGATGATTAGAGTTTGATGAACACATTATTCCATACATTTATATGATCCGATTGATATGTTGCATTGACTTTTATTAGTCGATTGTTGTTTGGGTGATGTCGACCACCATATATTTGTATGTGTGTTCACTAACGTATCACGGTATATTGGTATAAAAGAATGTTCCCGATCCGGATCCCACAATTGAAGATGATTGGATGCCGAAAGGAAAGGGTAACTATATCTTGGGTTGACAAATGAAGAAACGGAGCTTAATCGACTTCAATGGAGAGTTGGCATAAATGCAACGTAAGAGGTCTTCTTGCATCGTGAGATGGTTTTCTTCTAAGTGATTGAAGAAACGGAGCTTAATTTGACCTCGGTTGGCATTCAAAATGCAACGTGAAGAAGTCTCACTTGCATCGTGAGACGGTTTTCTTCGGCCTACAACAACAACAACGGAAGCTTCACAACCACTAACGTATCTTTGTGCAGGATACCATTTCTATACAATTTTGAATAAATTTGAATAAATTGTTTTGAAAATGGAATATATTGTTTTGAAAATATATTGGACTAAATTTTGAAAATCACCGGACTTCATTTTATCAAAACTTAAGTCACTCAATTATCGACTTCGGTCATCGATTGAGGGGGAGAGTGATTTAATTTAAAATATTTTCATACAATATATCTTCAAAAAGTCCGTTTTGTACAACAAAAGTGGTGATCTAAAGATTTAATGTTATGTCATGGTATGATTTTTCTTTAGAATCAAGGTCTTTCAAATGAAATCTTTTACATTCTTGTTTGATTGTGAAATTGTTTTGTTTTACTTAAAAGATCTCTTAAAAACTATCATACCGACACTAACAATCTTTAATGTCTTAAAATGGTCCTTATCTCATCATATTTCAAAATTGAATCTTGCCACGTCTTTCCCCAAATTTTTCTAAATGATTTAAATCGAGTTGGGATCACAAATCTCAAATGGTTTGATATTTACGATCGGGGTAAAGATCGTGTTTTAAATCTCAATCTGCTTTTAAATGGGATCGGTTTTAGTCCTTTAAAGGCACTCCCGCCTCCATGTGCCAAACGATTTCAAATACACAATGCACATGTTGAGGAGGAGGATTTATCCAAAACCGGATGAGTATTTAAACAAGGCCATTTTCTCCCATGTTTTCTAAACCTTATTAAATCACTTGGGATCCAAAATCTCAAAGGGTTTGATATTTTTGATCGGGGAGAATTTGTGATTTAATATGAAATTTGATAAATGATGATTGTTTTGATTCGGTTGTGCAGTGCTCTCTCATATGTGCTAAGCGCTTCGAATCTCGAAGCGATTGAGGGGAGCAAAACCATCAAGGTACAAAAGTTTTTTAAAGAGATTATAAAGTACCTTGATTGTGTTTTCAAATGGTTTTCTTAATGGATTTTGTGATTGTGGATGTGCTTCAAAAGAACTCTTGCCTCTATGTGATAAAAATGATTTCAAAATCCTATGCACATATTGAGGGGAGAATTTTACCAAGAAAATCAAATGGCTTTTAAATGCAAATTGTGATCAAGAAATTATTTCAAAGAAATTATTTCAAAGAACTCTTGCCTCCATGTGCCAAACAATTTTATATCATATGCATATGTTGAGGGGGAGCATTTCTAAAATGATCAAAACTATTAAGGTACATAATGCTTTGATCTCGTATCACAAGTACCTTGATTGTTTTTCCAAATGATTTTTCAATTGGTTTCGAGAAGGAATGAACAATACCAAAAGACCGACCAAATTTACTTTATGCATGGTGTTATAAGGATGATTAGGTTAGGTATTCGTTCCCACGATCCGCCAGAACCGGAGGGATCTACCCAGGGACAATCCACTAGATAGTGTAGAGTCCTTAGGTATATTGAAAAAAGGAGAAAAGTGAGATAGGGGAAGAGTGCCGATCGAGACAGCTAGAACTGGAATAAACCCAACAAGGTTCTAGTTATGAAGTCTCGGTAAGCTTGAAGGGTTGAAGAATGAAAAAGAAATGAATGATAAAAGGGTAAAAGAAATAGCCTCCATCAATTCAACCTTAGGGCGTAAACCGGGTTCAATTCATATGCTCTTGGTGGTTACTAAGGTAACACTGGTATTGAAGACAAGACGTCATGGACCCAGGACGCATCGCACTTCAACTTTCCAAACCACTCAAGTTCCTCTTAAAAGGACTTGTTTCATTCTCACGGGAACCGACATTATCTATCGACTTTCTCTTAGAGATGGTTGATATTGAAGAAGGAGACCCTCTCCTAGTCTCCGTTATAGGATCCAAATATGCACAAATTGAGTCTAGAGCCACGAGATCATCAATAAATCTCATTAGGACACTTTCAATGAAGACTCTCTTTCACACAATGTGGAAGAGATTATAACAGAGTCCCACGCATTATCCTTGTGGTATTGCCGGAACATCCGAGTGATATGTTTACATATTCACAATGAAGATGGAAAGCCTTCGAGCCAACATCAAACAAGCTCTGGTAGGTGGCATGTGAGATCTATTTTATAGATCAACCATGTGACAACCGAGCGAAACAATGGGGCGATTCAATCTCTTGAATCAAACCCGTTCAAAGTTATGGATTGACGGATGCCTTTGAAAACCGGTCGTTGTGTTAATAAACTCTTTTCTCTAGCACATCATTGTGTACTCATTTTCAAACCAAAAGGTATTTTCATGATTGATAATTGTTTTTCAATAAAACCTTCGTTGTATTGCAAAACAATTTCTATTGAGCAATACGATTGTTTTTCAAATCATTTTTCATCAATCGGTGAATATCAATTACCGGTTCACTCACTCCGTGTTGTCTTCTTTGAGGCGTTCGGTTTGAGAAACGACTAGAACAATGCGAAACCTGTCAAGGAGATTCTCGGAATCCTACCGATCACGAGCGGTGCTTGTATCGATCAGCGGGAACCGTGGGCGTGTACCTCGATTCAACGAAGTGATCAAAGACACTTTCGTGCGCTTTATTGCTAACTGTCTTATGCGGTACACCCGACGATTGCGGTGATCGAAATTGAGGAGTCAATCCAATGCCGCATGTTCACGGCAACCACACTTATTTGAAGAAATCATGACCGGTGCATATCTACATAACACGGCTCGATATTTCATACTATGCTTATGCTTACGCTACAAATATCATGAACCGATAAGGCTTCCGCTACTCGATGGAAAGATGTCATGATTCAAAAGTGTGAGCATGTCGGTCCATAAGTCACAACTTCACATGATGGCAACACAATAAAGGGTGATCCGATTTATTGTGGTGATGATCTCAAAGAAAGCTCGAAGATCATCAAGATGTGGATCGGTTCAAAGACCTCCACCGAAAGTACGGATCAATGCGGACTTTGAAGTTGCACTACAAAAGCACAATGATTGCGAAATGAAGAATTCAAGTCTACGAGCTCAAGGACAATGTCAAGAATAGAATGCTAGGATTCAAATGTAAAACATGGGGTGACCTCCTTGGGGAGATTGTTAGGAATTGGAAAATTTCTTAGTGAAGAGTCGGTCACCCCAAATGTTATCTAGCATAAGTTAGCTCGTAGATTTGTCGTTAGTCACGTTATTTATTGTTTTATTAGTTAGTCGAGAGCGTAAAATAGTTTAGTGCAACACCGTGGAGGAAGGACGGTCTTTACCCACTGTATCCCCGATCCACAGCCGATAGAGGTCGTATTTCTTGTAACTATAAATACCCCTTCCATCCATGGAAGGGTGGTGCTCATAATCTAATACTCTACAATTTGTGTAACTCTCTAGCAAGAACACCTCTCTCTCTACTTTCTCTCTAAAATGGTAAACATGTATTTTGATCTCCCAAGACCACCCGAATCATCAAACATAATATTTGAATCTAACATTCTATTTCTTTAACCTCTACATGTTTAATTCTCATGGCGACGTTCGATTATCGTCGTTGTTTCCACCGCAAAAGCCGTATGGAAGAGGATCACCTATTGTCGAAATCGGATTGTTTATGTAAGCGGTGTGGTAGGGTTGGTGCAAGCAAATATTGTTATTGGTGCGAATTATCGATAAAACTCTCGATGATTCTCCAAGTTTTTCCGACCATCCGCCACAACCCGATGAACCCGCTCAAGAACCGGAGACCAAAGCGAAGTGGTGGAAATTGCTAGCTCGAGAGCACACCACTTGTCCCACCTCCGGATTTTTCAAAATGTTCTTCGAGACTTGATAGTCATTCGGATCACCATGTTGGTTTTGTTGATTCTTTGAATGAACCGATTCCTTCTCATAACTCTCAAATGGAATCGTTTATTCCTTGTGTCGGTTGTGGTGAGCCTCTTTTGGTTCGCCTCGTCATTGTGTACGTGTGTCTGAGTGTGGTAATGATATTCGTAATAGCGGAGTTGTTTGTTTTGTGGTTCGAGGAATTCATTTGATTATGATCCTAATCCAACTCATTTAACGACCCTCAAACTTTTCCAATTATCCACCACAACCCGACTTATCTTCATATAATCAACATAATTGTTGTGAATTTTGTGGAGGTCCTCACGATAATCTTCAATGTCAACCGTGGAATCAAAATTACTATACTCCGGGTTTGACAATTTCCAACCTCCACAACACTATACGGTTCGAACTCTACCCGAGCCGTTGTCTCAAGAAATTTCCCAAGATTTTGAAACCGCTATGAAAACACTTGATGATATGATTCAAAACTTTAAGAATCAAGTGAGTAATGAAAAACCATGGGAGAATTGCTAGTCAAGAACGAGAGGCTCGCAAATCTAGGGAAGAATTATTAGTCCTGAGCATGCACTCTGGCGTTCCCAATTTCTTAAAGCGGCTATGTATGATGATGACGAGGAGAGTTTTATCCTTTAAAGATAATATTTCTCAACTCCCTCACCATTGTTATCACACCCGAGATTCTCACTCACTCTCTTATTATGGGGATGAGCATCTTGACACTGTTCTGAAAAGGAACCGACGAATCATAAAGTCTAGTGTCGAGAACCTTGTCCCAATCCCAAGAGAGTCACAGGAATTCTCGAGCATTTGTGTGATATCCCTACCCTCTTGTCTTCCCAAAGATCATGTTGAGATACTCCACTCTAATGATGATGATTCGTTATCTTGTGGAGACATCGTTTATGTGGAAGATTTACCTTCCGAGCTCGTCACCGGAAGAAGTGAGAGATGTTGATCACGATGATCTTGATATGGACACCGATTTTGAAATGATGATGAAGATATTCTTGTGTCCGAAAAACCTTTCACTACGGCATTCACTAATCCTCTATTCGACTTTGATTCCGAATTCACCCTAGTCTCGGATAACCCCATCTTTGATATTCGAATGAGGATAGTGACGCTTTTACATCTCTTTCTTTACCCAAGAAAAGAATAGTGGCAATCCCACTGACGTTATACCTTCTCGAGGAGTTCGCCGATGTACTCGCTTCTGCTAATCATTCTCCGCCGGGAGATGATGATGTGCACGTCGACTTTCTTTCTTCGGATGACTCGATACCTTCGGGTTTTCAGAGTGACGATTATGGCTTAGGTCCATCATCCACTCGTCCACCTGCTAAACCGCCGGATGATGGAACCTCTTCTGAGCCCGATACGGACATTTTCATTGCTACAGTGGTGGATAAGATTTCCGAACATTCCGTCAATGTTCTTCAATCTAATCTTTTGCCCACCCGACCCACCCGTTGTCAATCCATTGACAATTTGCCTTCTCCCCATATTTCTTCTCCGTGTCTTAACTCCTACGGGAGTGAAGACACCATCTTTGACCCGGCATTTCTCATTCTCTTGAGCGGTTGATCTCATCGAGTGGAACTTTCATCACATTCAATGTTTATCCAAACCACTGAATGAAAGTCCATGGAGATTTTCTCTTCCACTTGCTTCCCCATGGACCAATGAATTGGGTCGAGTCCAAATAGCGACTCGGTTAACAAAAACAAGAGTATAACATGGGTTTTCACCCGTGTACCACCCTAGTGTGGGGAGTTGCCCTACTGTTGTATATAAGTTTTCTCAAAAAAAAAAAAAAAAAAAAAAAAAAAAATTAAAATAATGGCCGTAGTATTTCCCTTTACGTTCTCGGTTTCGCGCAATAATGTACTTTGAATATTGAGGGCAATATTCATTTCTGTGTGGGGATTCTTACGAATTTTATCATGTAATTATACCACCCAATTCCCGCTTTTGGCCAAAATTTTTTATGGTTATCATCCGCCATGTCTAATAAACAAAATGATTGGCTAATCCAGAGCAAACGGCTCTTGGTAAAGATATCTCAAACCGTTGACGGCTTGCAATTTGCCCAAAATTGTATGGTATTCATTCACCATATCCTTAAAAGTGAAGAGTTGGCTAGCCCAAAGTTTATGGCTTGGTAAAGGCAATGAAAACCATAATTGGTAATCGACTCACCAAAGATAATAGTGATAATTTATCTAAGAGTTGGCTAGTCCATAAACGGCTCGTAAAGACAAATCAAAACCGTTGAAAGTGGTGGTTTGCTCAAAATCACATGGTTATCGGTGTACCATGGTTATTACTTGAACCGAAACATTTGGCTACTCCGTAAGTAATGGCTTTTGGTAAAGAGATTCAAATCCATTATGTTTTCTCAAAAGATTGCTAGGGACTAGCAATGTTTTAGTGGGGATTTGATGAGTGCGTATTCACTCATCATTTTAGGTCAAACTGAAATGCAAAACATTTAAAACACTGAAATGCATCAAAATACTAAAATATCTCAAAATTGTGTTTTATATGTTTCGGATGCAAAATGTTTAAAATCGATGAAAACGAACAAAGTTTGCATAATTGGCGCTTTCAGGTCCGCCTTCAAAAATTGTCGAAATAGTCCCCGAGCACGTAATTTAAAAGAAAAGTCACCAAAGGTCCTTTTGAAATCATAAGTTGTCATAATTAGTCCTTTGGTGAAAATTTTCAAAAGTTTGAGAAATTACAGCATGATCCACGGATTTTAAAATTGTCAAGTTTAGTCCTCGTGTTTCACACCATGTATTCGATCCTCAAAATATTTGAGTTTCACATGTTTAGCCCTTGGATAATACTTTTCAGAGTTACCTGATTGGCCCCTGAAGTTTCAGTTTTGGCAGAATTGGTCCCTATGTTTGCCATGGATTCAATATCTAATCCTTGTCCAAATATTAGCTACTTTGGACCAATATCCAAACCCACTACCCAATCCATTAACACCTTGACCCGGTCAACCCAACCCAACAACCGGTCATGTATTAACAAAAACACACCCACCTCCCTGTCTTCTCCAATTCCCGCCCAAATCAAACCCTAGATACCCAAGACCCTCCCTTTCTCTGCTTCCCAGGTATCCCACTATCCCAAACACTCAACCCCTCCCTTCTCTCTTTTACCCAAATCTCACCACACCCTAAATCACCTTCAACCCTTTACCCGGATTTTCCCAAAACCCAAACCCACTATCACTTTTTTCCAACTCATTCCTTTGGCCATGTCACCAATCTTTAGCTACAAAGAACCCAATGGAGGGCTCAGATTCTTGCTCTTATGTACCTACCTGATCAAGGGTTGAGATTGACTTCAAGAAAGCACAACTTGGTCTCCTTGGCTGTTTTTACTCACAAAGAAAGCACAAATGAAGAGAAGAATGAAGAAGCACAGTGGACTAATTCTCACTCTCTCCTCACAAAGAAAGCACACAGCAAAAAGACAACAAGAGGACCCAAGATTGGAACTTAGTATAAATAGGATAGTATGAATTCTTGTAAAACTAGTCTAGAATTCTTCTTAGGTTCTAGTCCTTTTATTTCAGTTGTATTTTTACTTTATTGCAATTTAAATTTACTTAATTTCAATTTTAAAGTTTCCTGCCTTTTATTTCTCTTTGTCAAATTCATAATTGCTTTTTAATTTTGCAATAGTCGTTAGCTTGTTTGCTAAGGTGTTAAAGCTCAAGTAATATTTTGTTAAGATATCAAATTAGTTTTGTTAAAGTTTTTAAAGTCTCAAACAAATTTTTTGTTGAAACAGTTTCATAAAACTGCTCCTAAATTAGTGTTTGGAACAGCTAGTTTCTGGGTCTTGCATTAGGCATATTGAGAGTTATCACTAGTATTCTTAGTATCTCTTTGTTGGCAAGTCAAGTCTTGAAGTTAGATTGCAAATATGATATCTGTCACTGTCCTTTAGTCCTATATCTGTCCCAACTGCACTTTTTAGGCTTAGAATTTAGGTAGTTTGAGTTAGAATTAAGATTTTATTTTTGTTGCTCTAGTAGTTAGTATTATTAGGATCTTAAGTTTGAGCTTATTATGCAGTTTAGATAGCTTTTGGTGGCTTATTTTTTCCCTTGAAACTGCCCCGTTAGCACCCTTTTCTTCTCGTCTCAATGACCTAGACCCTTCCTTCCACTTATTTTTTAGCAACAAAAAAGCTCAAAATTGTATGAAAATTGGTCTAGGTGTTCATTGGCTGGTACTTTTCATCTGTTTTAGCTTGTTAAAGGATTAGCTTTTCATTTAATAGCTTATTACGTGGCTCAAAGTTGGTAGTATAGGCTATTATTGCATTAGTTTGCTTGTTTACCTTTTTGCTTATTTCATGCTCAATTGCTAATATTAGACTTGCTTATTAGTTAATCTCAGCTTATTTAGCTTAAAGTAGTGCTTATTAGGTTCCCTTAAATTAGTTAGATTAGTTTCTCTTGTCGTTAGCTTTTTTAGTTTTATTTTGTAGCTTATTACATCCCTTTGCGCCCACCGTCCCAAACAAATTCCTTTGACTACCACTATCCAAATGACCATTCAAGTTTATTTTCCATTCTGTTGTGTTTTGAAACAAGTAATGGTGATTTCAAGTTCTTTAGAGTTCAAGTTTTAGTAAAATCTTATTTTGCTTTGCTACTTAGTTCCAACAAAAAAAAAAATAATAATAATAATGATAAACAGTTCCCAGGATTCGAACTCGACCCGCTCAGACCGCTAATCCACGCCTACGCACCAACACTCACTACCATCTGCTCTACATGTGTTTCTTGTTATTTCCTTTCACTGTTATTGTTTTAAATGCGTTTTAAATGCGTTTTTAGTTAATAAGCTTTAAAGCTCTTTTCGAATATGACTGCTTATAGGATTAAGCTAGCTTATGGTTTTTAATTTTCTCTTATTTATTGTTTAAAAAGGTACTTTTCTGGATTTTTTGGTAATTTTTCAAATTCATTAGCTATTTTTAATAATTAGTTTTTATAAAAATAGTTTTTAATTCGTAGTAATTAATTTAAAAGTCAAAAAATACCCGGCTTTTTCCTATAATTATTTTTGGTCATTTAGAACGAGGGAAAATTGATTTCACCCCGTAGCCCTTAAATTGCAAAGTTTTACGCTTTTGGCTCCGGGTGGCTTGGCTTTTAGCTTTTTGCATTTTAGCACTCTAGGATGTAGTTTAGTCGCTTATTGTTTCTTAGGATTAGTAGTAGTTTATTTAGAGTTTACTTTGTTTTACGATTTTATTTTCATTCCGCTTCTTTAATTTGTATATTATCATAATCAAAACCAAAATTCGTTTAACCAATTCAAGTCCATAATCACGAAACTCAACGATTCCGTCAATTTCACACCTCGTTGGGACACGACCCGGGGAAATCACTTCCCGGTTTCACTTTTATCACAACTGTAGGATTTGATACGTTAACCTTTTTCCTAAAAGGTTGATTTGTCGAGTTTTACGGATATTTTGGTATACGTTGATATTGTGTTTTTCACCACTCACTTCACAACGAATCACTTAGCTTTCAGAGGAAACAAGCTTTGAGCATACTAGACCATATACCAAAGGACCACACTTGATGAATTTTAACTGAACAGGCATTCTCGCAAAATAAACTCGAGAGAAACACAAGAACAAAAAGTAGACAAAAGAGACTAAAACTATGAACAAAAGGTGTTAGCAAACAACATATATACAAAGTTTACTATGAAATCCTCCCCGAGGCATATGCCTCCCCGAGGCCTATGCCTCCCCTTAAACTTTGCGCGCTAAGGGAAGAGAAAGATCCACCAATGGTCTTGGGTTTCAAAGACAATTTTGGTCCTTTATCCTTCCAGAACAACTCATCAAGTTTTGATAGTCCCCAACATCCTTTCCTATTATACATAGAGTCAATATATGCGTGCCAATAACCATGTTTAAAATATGGGCTAGTAGGTTGCACATAAGGTCTATCTCACGATCTCCTCCAAGGAGAGTCGGCTCTAGTCAATGGGACATAAGGTGGAATATTGTTAACATTGGTCCACACTGGTCTTGGTTTCTACGATTAGCACAAACACCCAATCTTTGCTCATAAAAATCACAATCCTTAATAAGATGAAATTTACTTCCACACACAAAACATGTCTTCCTTTTGGAAGATGTATTCAACAAAGAAGATGTTCGATTACATGTAGTACTTAAACCAAACATTGAAGGAATTGTTTTTAATGATAAATTATTCAAAGATTTAAAAGACAAGTCTTGGGGAAACAGGGCTTGGAAGTGGATTCTCAAAGAACTATCCTAGAAGGCTTGTAGATAGACTTGGGTGCAGCTTGTGTGTAGGCTCGTGAGAGGCTTGGGAAGGTCGACTTATCACTTGAATCACAGTGTAAGTAGATCCTTGATCCGGCGAATTGTCACCGCCAAAGAAAGAGACAAAATCATAAGATGAAGCATCGTTGTCCTGCAAGTCTTTTGACTTTTGCCATACGTATGGTGTGATCCATCAAAGTCAACATTAATGGACAGGTCAATGGGCATGAATTCACCTCTAATAGGTCCAGGGACGAGATGTAAATCACCTTCCTTTCTAAAGTGTTCTAAGCTGCAGTGTAGATTTACGCCCATCTTGCCTAGCTTCCAATCCTACATACTTTTGAAAGCCTAAACCTATTCCCGAATTCACCGATGACCACTATAAAGTGCTCTAGCTAGATTGTCACCGACATCAACCATTGTTTATGTCTAGCTATTTCCTCGAAGTTTCTCTTTAAGCTCTAGATTTTCAAAGAATAGTATCGCCTTTTTCTTTTCAAGGCGTTTAAAGTTAATATTAGCAATATCTAGATCAAATTGAAGCACCTTAATCTTTTCTTCATAAGCTATCCGATTCTTTTGAAACCAAACCTTTTGTCTCTCTAATGTTTTTAACGAAAGTTTATAAGCTTCATTATCAACATAGCATTCATTGTATTTAGGTCTCATAGTATCATAGCTTCTTTCAGTTCATTGTATCTTTCACTACAACCAAATATACAGCCAGTGTACCGAGAAAGTCCCATCAAGGCAACCGATCATGCCTATCTCATCAAGTGCACCGCCAAGAATCCAAGCTTCTCCAGACGCAGCCTTCCTCAACACAGTGTTCATGTGCGGCCAGTTGACCTGCTCATCCATGGTGATAAGAGTCAAGTGCTAGCTCCCTTCGATTCTTGATATGAGTGGTAGTTAGCTCCTCCACTCTTCCTGCTTTGCACTCCCTTGAGAAATGACCTATCTAGTGACAAGAGAAACACTTGACCTTTCTCCTATCAAATCGAAATGGATCCTTTCCTCGAACCCAAACTTCCTTCCCCGCCTTCTCTTCAAACCTCTTGATATCTATCGAAAGCATGGCCACCGCCATTTCAAATTTTCATCTCCTCCATTTCAAGTGGGTCCACCGATCAAAGTCTTCATATACCGGATGTTGCCGAGTATCATAATGCAACAATTGAATGAAGAACATCCTCTAAAATCTTCACGGCTTTGGCTTGAGGATGTGATGGAGTGGACGATAAGATGATGATGGTAAGTAAGATGGACTTGAAGCATGCATCATCATATTCGAGTGGGATGTCCCAACAAAGGTCGAGTGACCGTAAGATGGTGCCCGGTAGGGAGATCCGACATCGTGTTCAAGAGATCTCGAGTTTGTTGTACTGACTCATCAAAAGTGATCATGTCCACCCATCTTTAGCTTTAAGGGCTATACTCACATGTAGCCATGATGGAGGCAAAGATCGTAGGAACTTTGAGTTGCAATCATCATTGTCGTTTTGCATTCACCGGTTGGTGACTCGGAATCTTGTGAAACCCGTCGATCCCTATGGATACCTTCTTCTTCAGAGATATTGAACTCTTGGAAGTGTTGTCTCAAAGATGGACTTCCTCATTCTCCGGACTCTTCATTCCCACCAAACCTTGCTTTGAGCCATCCGGATGTCCTTTGCATCAACCATGTGGTGAAAATCACCCAAGTGATCTTCGTGAATAGATTGAAGAAGGATGGTTCTTACTTTGTGTTTCTCTTTGTCAGCAAGAATCTCTTCAAGAGCTTTTGGGAGGATCAATGGTAAACTTACCATCAAGATCCAGGATAGTCTTCTTGATCAACATGCCATTCTTCACAATCTCCCATGATTTCAATCAATATTGAGATCCAGCTCGCATCTTCATGGTCCATGATCATACTCTTCTTTCTTTAGGTAAGGAAACTTACCATTCATCGTTGGAGAGACTCGATTCTTTCGTAGAAGTGGTGTTGTTTTATGTTGTTGTTGTTGGTGACTTCGATTCATCATCGGGCCCGTGAATGGTAAATATGTTTTGGTCAGGCCGGGGTGAGGTAAATAAGGTTCTCGTGATCGTAGAGACTCTCCCGAGGCTCGATACCACTTGTTGAAAACTCTCGCACCTTGACGTATCTTTAGCACTCGTGGATCGTTAGTGTTGCCTATGTAATCATAAGCAAACCAATAGACAGCCTCCAACACTCGTATTCTATAGCGGAAAGTAAATACAAGTTGTTATAACTAAGAACACTTAGATCCTCTATGGATCTTTTTATTAACGAAACTCTATGTTTCGTATATCTCTATTATTAAACTATTGGGTTCCTTTTATAAACAAGGAACCCTAATCTCTTACTACTCAATCGACTAAACATGCTTGCATGCATTTAATGACTAATACACTAAACTATATTAAGCGACAATAAAACCCATGCTAACCTTGGGTCGCTCAAAGATAATAATGAGTTAGCATTTAATTCAACAAGCTTACGTCGATCCTAGTCAACTTTCACCCTTCAAGAAGAACACTCAACGCTTGTACTCTTCGAAGAATCACTTCTTCACAGATTCCTTCTACCAGCAGAAACCTTCAAGAATGACAAAGTAAACCTACTTCACATAATTCCCAACATGACCCTTTAGACATCTTTCACTTATGTCTATGACACATCTATGACACCCGTTATGTTTTGTGGCCCAACATAACAAACCTTGTGTTTTATGGCACAAACACATAAACCATCTAGTCTAGTCATAGATATACGACACATCTATGACACTCATTATGTTTTGTGGCCCAACATAACAAACCTTGTGTTTTATGGCACAAACACATAAACCGTCTATTCTAGTTATAGATACAACAATATGATACTAGACAATATCCAAGACAATGTGTCTAATGGATATGAAATCCTAAACTAAACATCAAGAACACAAAACATGATTTAGTTAGTCTTCTATGAATGAAGATGACAAGTTTCCAAGCTTGTTGTAGAAGATCTTCATGTGCTTGTATGCTTGTGATGGGTGATCACCCAAGAGTAAGGATGTAAGATCTCTAAGCTTGCTTGGAGGATCACTTCGGGAGTATGCTTACAACAAATGAAAGTTAGAAGCATTATGATCATATGAGATGAGGGTGGATTACATTTTTCCTAATGATCTAAATATCCTAGATATGGTGGAGAGAAACTATGTGTGAAGGTGTAAAGAAATGATAAGAAGTAGCTTGCTATTTATAGGCAAAAAGGCCAAACCATGTTTCTGCCCCAAGGATCCCTCCTGGAGGGGTCTGGCCCTTGTAATTCCAATGGATCCGTTACCCAACACATTTACTTATGTTTATGTATTTTATAAAATGTAAGTAACCAAAATTACTTAAGTGTTTTATAAACTATTTAACTAAACATGTTTAATGGTTTGTTAGAGGTTTGATCATAACGCAACATAACAAACATGTACGAACCTGTGTTATAGCATACAAGGACTTGAATCGTCGAGAGGTGTTGAGAGTATGTTGAGACAAAATATAATTACAAGTAACTTATACATTTTACGTTATGTATTACAAGTTACATGTTTTCATCAACAAAACAAATGAAAATGTATAGATTAAATATCGTAATATTTGCACTAACAAATTGGTTATTATTTTATGACACATATATTTTTTTCACCATGTATAAGTTGGTTGGGGTTAGTGAAATTGAGGGTAAATATTTATTTTACGGTAAAACTAAACAATGCACATATGAATATCTTAAAGATAGTTTTTTTGAACAGATGAACAATAATATAACAATGTTGAAACTTGAATGGTTTTATATATTAATTTAAAGTTTGAATGACTTAATTGAAATAATCATCAAACTTTGTTACTATTAGGGCAACGCTTTCTTTAAAAAAAAAAAAAAAAAAAAAAAAAACCCTATCTTAATGCCTTTCATTGATCGATCCATAATCAATACACAATTTTTATCTATATCTATATTACATATAATGGATGAATGGCATTCTCATTAATGCACTAAAATATTTCATAAATACAATTCAACTACTAAAGCATAATGTACAATCTAACGAAACACAACAAACAAAGCATCTAAGTCAAGACATATAAAAAACATTACACTTGAATACATATGGTCAATGCTCAGTACACTCTATATGAATACTAGCAGGTACCCGCTTATTGGGCGGCGGGTATCTTGTGACTAAATATTACTACACTTAGCCTTATTGTTTGATGTTTTAGATGTGTGAGAGATATGAAGTGGTTCGGCGTGTACTTATATAGTGGATGCGTTATATGTTTTAATAATCGTTATTGATATTAATGATTACACGCTTTCAATAATGGGTTATTAATGATTGAAAACTCGTATTTAATTTAATTAAAACGCATGCATATGGGATGTGTTGAATTTAAGCCTTCCTTTATAGTAAGTGTGTAGACTTATTTTTTAAGACTTCCTTTTAGGAATGACGTAAATGCATTATAATATAGTTAAGATGTTGTTAAAAACTACATGTATATTAAACATAGTTTGATTCGGGTAACCGCATATATTTGAAAATAAAAACTAAAATCAAACGTGATAAGAGGGTTTTTCCGGTTTACGCCTATTCGTTATCGCTTTTGCGGTTTCGATTGAGCGAGTTGATTCGGTTTGTCCGCTTTCACATATTTTTGACACCCTACACGTAAAGCTTAACTTTATATAAATTAAATAGTCATTGTGAACAACGAAAAATCATAAATATTTATTATCACAATTGTATGATGAAAACATTATCATTAGTTACTGTAATTGAAATATGCGTCATAAAATTATTGACATCCAGAAATATATTGTCATAAAAGCGATCAAATGAAAAACATGATTCAACCGGAAAATGTTATTTCAAAGTAACCGCCGCCGTCGCCGCGTAGTATTAAATAGTAAATGCACTTATATTTTGAGACGAGTATGCTATTAGGGATGGCGAAAACCGAAACCCAAACTTTTGGGCGGGCGGGCATGCTTGCTCGGGTTTGAGGGGGTTTCGAGGCCTTAACGGGATTCTTATCGGGTTTGGGGCGGGGCGGGGCACACCATCCTCGCCCGCCCCGCCCATATATATATATATATATATATATATATATATATATATATATATATATATATATATATATATATATATATATATATATATATATATATATATATATATATATATATATATATATATATATATATATATATATATATATATATATATATATATATATATATATATATATGTATATATATATATATATGTATATATATATATATATGTATATATATATATATATATATATATATATATATATATGTATATATATATATATATATATATATGTATGTATGTATATATATATATATGTATATATATATGTATGTATATATATATATATATATATATATATATATATATATATATATATATATAGTAGGATCCATGAGAAGTAAATTAAAATAAGAAGTGGTGAGAAGTGACCAAAACCACACATTTGAGATGCAACGACTTGCATTAGATGAATTTCTATTCATATAGATGCAACATCTTGAGTTCAAAGTTAATTTGATGTATAGATGGTGCAAACCGATTTTCATGATTTCGCACATGCAGAGGAACAAAAACAAGAGAAATCATGAAATGCATCTAATATACGATATGCATCCGATTAAAAGCTAGAAAACACACAATTGTGTGTTATAATGCATCTAAGATTATAGGGATGCATCTAATTTAGTTCGGTGCATCTCGATTTGCGGTTATAGTTCTTCTTATTCTTCTTATTTTAAATAATCTTCTTATTTGATCCTAACTCTCTCTCTCTCTCTCTCTCTCTCTATATATATATATATATATATATATATATATATATATATATATATATATATATATATATATATAGTGTAGAGTTATTTTGAGAACCAAATAAATTGCGAACCTATAGAACCACCTTTGTAACTCTAATTATGCATAGTGTATATCATGTCAATGCAAGATGGCATTTATGTAAATATCAGAACTTATTTTAGAAGAAAAATTAAATTAGGGCAAAGTGGTAATTTAATTCCTCCTTAAAAATAGCATACTATCCTTATTTTTTCGTAAACTGCAATTCTACCATTACACCTACAAACCGCGACCTCTCTACCTTCTCTCTCATCTTCTTCCTAACCACAACCCTAATTGATCCATCCATTATCACCTTCTAAAAAATGATGAAAGTTTTGAGACCCTCCTTCCCAACAATGAATTTATGTTATGACCTTTTTCCGATCGACCATTAGGTTTTGATCACCGATTGAAGGTTCGAATTATACATATATTGAAGCTGACAATTAGTTTTTATTGTGTTCGATTTCGATTATCTTTTTATAAATGATTTTTAATTTTGTGTTTTTGTGAAATTAGTTTGAATATATAATTCAATGATTAATTTTAAAGGAAAAATTTCATCTATAAATTTGGATTACGGATCCACGACTATATTTTTGATCTTATTTGTATCTTTTTCTTTTTTGTATTTGAAGTTTCTTTATGTGTTGCATTGTTTCACCGTTAAAAAAAAATCTCTATTTGTGGAGATCTATCATTTTGATCTAGCATCCTTGTTTTGTTAAAGTCTTATTTACATTAATCTTTTATATAAAGGATGCAAGTCAAGAAAGGACAAAATGTGTTTCTCTTGGAACCGTGAAAAGTCGAGGTTACGGTCAATCTGTAGACGTTTTTTTCTTGGAACAAGGGTGTTTGGTGTCGCTATATTCAGCCCTTAAGGGCGTTTGTTGCTGAATTTTCCAACAAACAAGGGTGTTTGGCTTTGTTATTTTCAGCCCCAAAGGGTGCTGCTTGAATCATATTTCAACCCATAAGGGCGCAGTTAGTTCACTTATTCTCGTCATTCCAAAATGGGTGTTTGGTATTACAAGTGGCGCTGTTTGTAATTTACTTATTTGGTCCGATTCATTAGGTGAGCGAGGGGATACATTTGTTGAAATTGTATATCTCACGGCAGTATAAATGGTTTTTGTGGTAATTAGTTTACTTTGCGGTTATTGTACCACGTGAGGTGGATAATATGCTATTGCGAATGTTGATTCCAAATCGCTTAAACCAGCTTTTTTTGTCCGAGTTCCATTATGTTATGATAGGCAAATATTTTCTGTTTTGTTACTTTGTTAGCGACTACTTGTTCAATATATGTATCGATAAGGTTTTAAAAGGTACCTTTGAGGGTCGTTAAGCCCTTATTTGATCACTTTTGTATCCGTTATTGCTTAATATCGCTTCCTTTTCACTTTTAGGTCTCTTGAAAGCAAAATGTCGGAATGGCACTTATTTGGACTAAAAGGCGAATATCTGAAGAAAATGGCCAAAGTCAAAATCGAGACACTCAAAGTCATGAAAATATAAGACGGCCATCACGACTTATACTGTGACGCGTCGGGAGGATTTTGTGACGGACGAAGCCAAAACTCCTATTTTCAAGTGGCGACGTCAAGTTATAAAAAGTAGGCAGTCGTCGAACTCGGACGGCCTAGATGCAATCCAGACGCGCGGAAGTCAAGAGGACGGCGTCAAGCATAAGGTGACGCGTCGCAAGTCTAACGTGGCCAAGCACGAAACCCTAATGATGGCGACACGACGGTGTCACAAAACATAAGGTGACGCCGCATGTGTAATCTTATATATAATCCGAATTTTTCAAGATTGTGTGTAGTCTTTTGGAGTAAAACCTAAACCAACCAAGGCTGTCTTCTACAAGATTTTAGGGTTCCAAACCCTATCTTACATCAAGATAAGTGTTTTACTTCATTAATACAATTATGTCTTTGATTATTTGTGTGTATGCTTGCATGTTTTCCATGTCCAGGCTAATTTACTTGTGTGTTTGCTTAGGAATATGAAACTTAATTATTGAATATTGATTGGTTGTCTCTTATCTTAGTTGATTAATGATCTAGTAATGCGATAAGTCATTCGTTGGTGTTTTAATGCTTGATTAAATCTTTGTGAACCTTAGAATATAACTCCTTGAGTAGTTGTAAGCTAAACCATCCAAAGAGTGCCTTAGAGTAAGAGTTTATTATCCTGTTGGGTTTTGTAGACGAGACCTTTGGTAAGTTCAAAGAGTTAGGGAGAAACGACACCTACAACCTTAGACACACAACGCACTAAGAATAAGGACGTGACAATTCAACCACCAATAGGAGATAATTAAGGAGTAGTAAAACCTAAGTAAACACATCTTTAAACTATCATCGAGCACACAATAATTAGACATAGACTACATACACCTTAGATTAGATAATTAGATAAGTAGAGTAATCGGTAGCAATACCAACCCCCAAATCCAAACCCCAGATTCGTACCTTTCCTTTTCTTAAAAAATATAAAAAGATAAAAATAATCTTCCCAACCCCAACCTTAGCGTAGTAACTTCTCACTAGCATTCCTATTCCCCAGAGAACGATATCAATACCCGCACACCTAATACTACACTACAATGATTAGGTTCATTTGCTTAGGGTGTTGAAAAACTTGCTCGACGAAAAGGAAGTTCCTTTGACCCCGACGCGTGTAGCGTTATCAAGTTTTGGCACCGTTGCGGGAATAGAGTAGCTAGTTAGTAGTCCACCGCTTTAGGTTTCTTTGCTTGATTCCTATCAAGTAAATTTTTCTCATTCTTAGCTTTCTTGTAGTCTATCCCCCTTCTTCGTGACCTTTGTTCGTAATCCCGCACTTTTCATCATGGAAGGTGATAAACCACCAAGCAACAACTCCCCATCAAATAAAAACCACCACTCGATCCAACTTTTGCCAACCAACTCGAGCTCGCATTGTTAGTGAAATTGGAGAGCTTAAGAAACAATAGGATAATTGAAAATGCACTTGAAAAGCCCTCGAGAACCCATCGGTACCTTAGATAGTGATTCAACCTCAAGTGATTCGGAAGATGAAATTGTAGAAGGAGATTATAAGGTTTTGGAGATTATGGATGGAAGTAAGGAGGAGGAGGAGCTTAGGGAGTATTTCAATTCATACCCTAATGGAAAGGAAACTGCTTATCACTATAATGTAGTTAACTTCCCGCGACCACCTTTCGAACCATGCATAAAAAGTGGTGACCCTAAAAACATCAAAATACCGTGCATGATTGGTTACTTATATAGGGATCACACTTACATAGATTATAAAGCACCCATGAACATAATGTCTAGGCTCTACTACAATTGGATCATGAGAGAAATTTTAGGACCTATGAGGAACCCCTTTTACCCTAGGAAAGTGAGTAACTATGTTGGGAGGGTTAAGGGATTGCATGTCTTCGTAGGGAACTTCACATATAGGTGTGATTTCATGATCCTAGTAAATGTGAAAGGCATTATTGATGGAGTTTTAGGAGATGTGATACTTAGGAGGCCATTTATTGAGGAATCTAAGATGGTTTATGATCAAGAGGATGGAATAGTCAATTTCTCGAATGAGACCGAATGTGTTAAATATATAATGCCCTGCAAAAATAAGAGGTTTGAGGGCATTGATGAGTTAGATGTAGATAGCATTCCGGCCTTTGAAGTTGATTGAAGGAAAAGGTTCTCTACCGCCTGTCTAGAATCTGGGCCCTCGAATATATTCGTGATGAGGAACGAGTTAAGATAATTGAATGGGCTTCTAAGAGGAGGAAAACGAGAGCAGGACTCACGAGTCTAGCTACAAGACTCTTAAATAAAGAAAAGCGCTTCGTGGGAGGCAACCCATGCTTAATTGTTTGCTTGTTAGTGTCATATGTCTTTTATTGATTGTTTATTCTCATGTTTAAATTTGTAAAATGCTTTATTTTGTTTTTAACCTCGCCTTAATTGTATATAAAGGTATTTTACATAAGGGATAAGTGTAGGAGGATTACACACGCTTTTTAAAAGAAACGTAAATATGAAATAACAATTAACTAAAAGATATATATGTGTGTTTGTTCGAGTCAAATGCTTGTATCGAGTCATAATGGGAGTTTGCGTAAATTTTCCAGATTCTAAAGATGTAAATTTTCGTAATATTTTCCGAAAAATCGCAGACAGCTTTTTGTCGATAACTCGACGGTGTCAGGATCGCAACTGACGGCATCGGGAAGGAGTAAAACAACAGTTACTTTTTTCTCGCTTTTACGAGCTACTTAAAAAATTTTGGAATTTTCGGTCTTAATTTTCCGAAATTGCAGAACATCCATTCCACAAGCATTATATCCTAGTTTAAATTGAGTCTTATATATATTATTACGCCGATTTTACGCTAAGGTTTCGTTTGTTTTCTTCAAGTGTGGGTTTAATTTACAAGAAGAAGTTACATAAGATTGGAAGGAGCTTTTCACGCATAAATTCTTCTTGGAAAGGATTTAACCACTACTTCACATCGGATCCTACCGAGCTAATCAAGGAGTACTAGTTTCTTTCATTTTAATTACCTTCCATTATCATAACTTTGATATTGGGGAACATTGGGGACAATGTTCGCTTTAAAGTAGGGAGGGAAACAAAACAGGAACTTTGAAACTATGCTTATCCTTGAATATTTTCTTTGAATTAATAAACCATGAGAAAATGTCGGTTAGGTAATTTTGGCACCAAATTTAAAATTTTCATGACATATAGGGTGGGCCATTAGTCTTAACAAAAGCGTCTCACGGATGGGAAGTTGCATGACTAGCACAAAACCCTTTACTACCTAAATTCCACCCAAAATGTGAGGATCGCCCTTAGATTAGTAGAAATTAAAGCATTCATCTTTAATGCTTAGAGTGTGAACCGGTAGTATATTAGATTCTAGTTGTTGTTTTGTGATGCATTCCAAGATCGCTAGTAAGACTACACTTGTGTAGTTAGGAATAACTAAATGATAAGAGGCATTAGGATAACCCTTGTTTGACACCCGTAATATAATTACTTCTTCCATCTCGGTTGAGTAATTCCCCCACACCCTTTGCGTTGTACTCATCTTTAGTACATGATGCCCCTAGTTAACCCCTTAGACCCTATCCTTTTCATGTTCTCGTGATGTTTCGGTTTTCCGAATATCAATGAAGAGCATTATTTACACCCCACCCCAAATATACACCCAAATCGCTTTAGCCTACCACCTGTATGTACTCACTTTTAGTGCATTATTGTTATCACCTAAACCCTTAGTTCAATTATATGGTTGCTTGCATGAGTTGCTAAGTCGAGTCATATCCTTTGTATACAGCTTTTGGGACGATTGGGATTCATGGGAAAAGTTAAAGTTTATGAAATGACGGGAAGGAACGTTAAATTCAAATTCCCTTTGTTTGCATAATTATGTACCCCAAGTGTTTTGATCTTTTCAATTCGGGTCAAATTAGTGTTAGAGTAATAAAAACTCAAGTGTAGGGATGTGCCTATAAATCCCTATCATTTTGATGTTACCGTAGAGGATGGTAGAGTAAAAGTGTATTAAAAAAAAAATACGGGCTACCATCGTACATCTATCTTTAAATTTTTGTTTATGTGTTTCAGTTATCTAAAGTCTAGAGTGTCGAGTCTTGGCTTAGCAACGCCATTCTTCGTATGCTTGTAACATAGAGATTTTTGACTTGCCACCACTAAATAGCCTATCCCACCAAACCCTTTGTTTCCTACCGTAAGCCTAACGTTACAACCCTTTAAAGACCTCTTTGATAGTCTTTCCTAGGTGCTTCACGCCAAAGCCGATGGAGGTTTGATCTATTCTCAAGCCTATGGTAATCTATGTACTAGGACCGGTTAATGAGTGTTTATCTTCCATTTCCAATTTGTTATATTTCATATACACCCAGAGAGATGTGAGTATCCAAACACCCCATGCGAGGTGCTAGTATGTGATTTCCATGCTTGTTATGACTTTTATGGGCTTATATGTGTTGTTGACTGTTTTAAACCAATGCTTCATGACCCCTAACTTACAAATTAATTGGCTAAAGCACATTTGTTGAGGACAAGCAAATACCAAGTGTAGGGATATTTGATAAGGTTTAAAATGTACCTTTTTAGGGTCGCTTAAGCCATTATTTGATCACTTTTTGTATCCGTTATTGCTTAATATCGCTCCTTTTCACTTTTTAGGTCTCTTTGAAGGCAAAATGCTGGAACGACACTAATTTGGACGAAAAGGCGCTAATATACGAAGAAAATGGCCAAAGTCGAATCGAGACACTCAAAGTCACCGAACATGCATAAGGTGGCGCATCAGCTTTATACGCGACGCCGGAGGATTTTGTGACGGACGGCCAAAACTCCTATTTTCAAGTGACGACGTCAAGTTATAAAAGAGTAGTCCGTCGTAACTCGGGACGACCTAGATGCAATCCAGACGGCGAGTCAAGAGGACGGCGTCACAAGCATAGGTGACGTCGTCGAAGTCTAATGTGCCAAGACGAAACCCTAATGACGGCGACACGACGGCATCACAAAACATAAGGTGGCCGCCGCATGTGTAATCTTATATATGGAATCCAATTTTTCAAGATTTGTGTGTAGTCTTTTGGAGTAAAACCTAAACCGAACCAAGGTCGCTCTTTACAGATTTTAGGGTTCCAAACCCTATCTTACATCAAGATAAGTGTTTTACTTCATTATTACAATTATGTCTTTGATTATTTGTGTGTATGCTTGCATGTTTTCCATGTCCCGCTAATTTACTTGTGTGTTTGCTTAGGGAATATGAAACTTAATTATTGAATATTGATTGGTTGTCTCTTATCTTAGTTGATTAATGATCTAGTAATGCGATAGGTCATTCGTTGTGTACTTAATGCTTGATTAAATCTTTGTGAACCTTAGAATATAACTCCTTGAGTAGTTGTAAGCTAAACCATCCAAAGAGTGCCTTAGAGTAAGAGTTTATTATCCCCAGTGGGTTTTGTAGACGAGACCCTTTGGTAAGTTCAAAACGTTAGGGAGAAACGACACCCTACAACCTTAGACACACAACGCAACTAAGAATAAGGACGTGACACCAACCACCAATAGGAGATAATTAAGGAGTAAAACCTAAGTAAACACATCTTAAACTATCATACGAGCACACAATAATTAGACATAACTACATACACCTTAGATTAGATAATTAGATAAGTAGAGTAATCGGTAGCAATACCAACCCCCCAAATCCAAACCCCGAGATTCGTACCTTTCCTTTTCTTAAAAAATATAAAAAGATAAAAAAATAATCTTCCTCAACCCCAACCTTAGCGTAGTAACTTCTCACTAGCATTCCTATTCCTCTAGAGAACGATATCAATACCCGTGGCTTACCCTAATACTATACTACAACGATTAGGTTCACTGCCTAGGGTGTTGAAAAACTTGCTCGACGAAAAGGAAGTTCCTTTGACCCCGAACGACGCGTGTAGCGTTATCAGTATCAAAATATTACGAGAGCTAGTTTTAATTGGTACAAGTACATGATTTTAACCTGAATATTATTAAATCATTTGACTGATTAAGATAATACATGGATAAATTACATCTTGCCAATATTGCTTTACGTGTTTGTCACTACCTGGTTTTTTGTAGCAAGTTTGTTAAACTTAAAAAGTAATTTAAGCAATTAGTATAGTTTTGGCTCTCTAGTGAGTGTTTATTTTATTGTGATGCCCTGCTTCAATTATTTAGATTTTTTGGTTCTCTAGCGAACGCTTTTGGTTTGGTATCGTGAGTTTTATTGGTTTGCGAATGGTGGAATAGACAACGGTTCAAATCTTACTTTTATTGCACTTATCGCCTCGCAGTACATGTGTTTTTTGAGTGTGCATATGTGTTTTCTGAGCTCAATTTTAAACCTTCTATGCATATATGTTTTACGCTTCATGAACTAGTTTCTTTTGTTTAATTTCACCGTTATGGAAAGGATTGTGTACAAGGATTAAAACACATGTGTACATATGCTCACAAAGAGATCGAAATCGAGTGGCCAATGAGGAAAATGAGGAAAACATGTGTACAAAGAGATCGAGAGGCCAATGAGGAAAAACACATGTGTAGAAAGTGGCCAATGAGGAAAAACATGTGTACAATGAGAAAATACAATTTATGTAATAAAACATATTTATGTAATATTTTTAATAAAGTTGTTGTTTGTATAAAATTGCATAGATGTATTAATAAAGTTTTGTTGTTTGTATACATACTTATGTAATATTTTATAGATACATGCGCAAATACAAAACACCTATGCAAAAACGGAAAATACAATTATAAAATAATGCAAACACATGTGCACACAATGTATAAAAAAAAAAAAAAATCCTAGAATTACTCGGAACTAAAAAAAACGCTTTTTGTAAAAAAATATATATAATTTTACCATTATGCCTTTTTGAATTAAATTATACAAATTAATATAAGAAAAATCGATTGGTTGATGCTTGGTTCTCGCAGCTCGTAATTTATTTGGTTCTAAAATAACCCTTCCCTATATATATATATATATATATATATATATATATATATATATATATATATATATATATATATGTTTGTGTGTGTATATACATAAAATATTTTGTTAGTATTTGTGTACTAAAAATGTAATTTCTAATAGTTGTTAGTTTTTATCTTTGTAATATTTCAAATTGTGATGGTAGAAGCTTGTTTTGTGTCATAATATTCTAAAAAAGTTTCGAATTATTTCAATACTTAATTTATTATTAATAGAATCTCGATTCTTCAAGTTACTTCATAAAATTATATTGTTAATAGTGTAAAAATAAGAGTAAACGAGGAACGACACGAGTATGATGGAGCATCACGCTCAATAAAGACAACCCGATAAGACCAAGGGTTATTTTAACCAAGAAAATGCTAGAACCATGAGAACCAAAGAACAACAAATCGCTTGGTAAAATTACTTTTTTTATATTTGATTTTTTTTACAAAAAACGTTTTTTTAGTTCCCGCAATTCTAGGATTTATTTTTTATTTTTTATTTTTTATTTTTTATAACATTGTGTGCACATCTGTTTTGCATTATGTGATAATTGTATTTTCCGTTTACGCATAGGTGTTTTGTATTTGGACATGTATCTATAAAAAATATTATATAAGTATGTATACAAACAACAAAACTTTATTAATAAACTTATGCAATTTTATACAAACAACAAAACTTTATTAAAAAATATTATATAAATATGTTTTATTACAAATATATGAAGCGTGCACATGTGCATAATACAATGTCTTTAATAGTTGGTTCATCTTTAGGCGCGTAGCATGTATTCCTCGTCTTGTTCAAAACCCATGAAATCAGCATACGTATTTTAATCCTTGCACATGTGTTTTTCCTCATTAGCCACTCGATCTCTTTGTATGCATATGTGCAGTTGAGTTTTTCCTCATTGCTCTATATACTCGAACATGTAATCACAAACAAATAATATAGGAATTATTTAATCACAACAACTAACAAAAGATATATATGCACAATCCTTTCATAACAACCAAATTAAACAAAAAAAAAAAAAAAAAAAAAAAAAACAAAAAACAAATTCATGAAACTCAAAACACATATGCATAGAAGGTTTCAAATTATTAATCAGAAATGTGTATGCACACTCAAAGACACATGTGCACACCGAGACGATAAGAGCAATAAATGTAAGATTTGAACTGTTGCCTATTCCACCATTCGCAAACTAAAAACACTCATGATACCAAACCAAAAAGTTTGCTATAAGACCTACAAAACAAAACAAAAAAAAAAAAAAAAAAAAAAAAAAAAAAAAAAAACTATTTCTATTTCTTAATTAAATGCATACATACAAAAGGCCTATATAAGGGACATGTATCACTATTTTAGAAGAATTGTCCAAACTAACCCGAGATGAGAGTTGCCTTGGGCATTTAGAGAAATAAAAAAAACTTGTGAGGCGAATTAGCTCTTTAATTAAACTAATGCATCACCTTTTCGCATCACATTTTAATTAAATTAGTTTTTATCCAAGTGCCATAGCCTATCAGGATACGTATATGGATAAGCTCAAATCTTCTTATCAGTTCACTATATTATAAAACAGTGCATAAATTATTCTCTAGTCTAAGACTACAAACCTATTTTAACTATATGTTGCTGATAAACTGAGAAACCAACACATGCTCTCGAAAACCATTTTATATAAAGATTAACAAATCACATCGTCTTGTTCAAAAACCACGACCAGAGTCCAACACATTCTCTCGACCCATCAACAAAAAAAGCAATTTCCATTTGTGTATCCAAGCATATAAAATTAAACTAAGAAACCAAAACATCAATTTTTTCAAACAGAAAGCAATTTTACCTTGCGATTGTTGAGCAAGACACTCAAATAGGATACGTTTCTCCATGTTGATGAAGGCGGCGATTGAAAGTACTATGTTTAACGGATGTAGAACCACGATCATTGAGGCTTGTAAGTTGTAACAATTGGTTAAAGACGAGTTTTGCGATGATGATAGATGCGGTTGTTATTAGATGAAAGAGAGGAGGCGTGAAACAGAAAGTGAGGGAGAGATGGCGTTTTTTCTCTTTTGACCTAATAACTGTCATAAATATTTTGCTAATTAATAGGCCACATGAAATGCCTTTACAGAAATGGTGAAACAATTACATAAAATAAGCTAACATGAAATGCCTTTTTTTACCCTTTATTAATTTACTAAACATACCTTAATAGTTGCTTAATTTACAGAAATGGCACAAATCATATTAGCCATTGATCAAAATATCTAATGGTTGAGATCTGCTTCGCAGCTTCGTGATTTTTTTTCTAAAATATATCTTACAAGATATATATATATATATATATATATATATATATATATATATATATATATAGATATATAAGAGAGGCATGCCACATATAATTCCACTTGGCATCACATAATGCCATTATAAAGCCATGTCATCATTCAATACATGATGTAAATTAGCAATTAAAATTCGGATTAATTAGTTTTTAAAAAAATGTCATTGGTAAGATTCAAACCTGAGTCATTTAATCCACATACAAATGCTTCAACCACTAGACCAAGCCAATGTTTATGATTTACAATACAAAATAAGTTAGCAATGCTTAAATAGTTGATATTGTTTATCTATATTTAAGGAATAGATTATGCATATAAATATAGCTTAACAATAATATTGTTAATTATAAAGATTAAAAAAACATGCGCCTCCTTTTTTCAAACCCTAATGATTGTTTCTACGTTTTCTGATTTCTGTTTATCTGCACACTTATGATGTTTTACGCTGTACATAAATTTAAACAAGTTCATATGGGATAGTATATCATGTTATGTGGAACGAATCAATATGTATCTATGTCTCCCTTCTCAATATATCATGTTCAGATTGTAATTGTATATCGTATCAAATAAGTTGTACGACCATGTTATGCATGATGTTTCTCTCAAGTTACTTTCCAATCAAGAATACTCGCATGACTTGATTCTTACCTTTAGGCTGGAGGTAATTATCACTTTAACGATGTTAGCATGCTTGAATGATGAGGATGCTTCATGCCATCTTTTTATCACAGGTGAACAATATTTGATATCATTAGTATTCATGTACTAATATTAATCGTTTAGAATGGCATTCACATAGTTTTATGTATTTTAATGAACTCGCTTGAAGGTATCTCTTATTTGAGTAAAACCCTTGATACATAATGTCCTCTTATAGTAAAGATGTTAAAAGTTCAGAAGCAATCTCGAAGAACCACATAATCAGCGCCTATTATCGGTGCACTGTACCAAGCATCACGGGTATAACAGTGTACAAGTCGGTTGAATTCACGTATGATGAGAAAGAATGATTTGTTGCTACTTTTTTATTCACCTTGCAACCAACTTAATATAGAATCAAAGTGTCCTTTGACTGCGGTCAGTGTTAGGCTGCTTTTTATCATTCTGTTACCCAATCGATTTCTCCATTTTAATTAAGCAACCACATTTGTATTATTCTGTTCCAAGGTTCATTGTCTAAGATAATTTTTCTGTCCCCTGTTAGCTGAAAAAGTGATACCTAATTAGTTGCAAGCTTAACCACCTTCTCTTTTCCAGGCCGAGACTACTTAAATTCAAGATGCTTCTTTTCTAAATGCGGTTGTGAAGGTAATTTAATATGAAAATCCTCTTTAGATTTTCATACCAAACCCTGCATAGATAGTATGACAAGGTCAAATATTACATAATATTTTTGGTTATGCCGTCTCCATCCAAAATTTAGTTTCTCTTTTGCAACAAGAGGAAAATTCCTGGGGATACCTTGGATTCTTTTGTGTGTGGCTTGATCACCAAAATCTCATTTGTCTAATTGGGTTTGGAACTAATTAAAAAGTGATATATCTCATTTGATTTGGGATAAAGGGTGTCCATTTGCATGTAGATTGTAGCAGTTTATGCCAATACCCTTGTCATTCTCACCGCCACCATGGTTAGATTCTAATATCGTTGTTTCTTTCTTAGGTTTAATGTACTACATCGCACCCGATTATTACCTTCCTCGCAAAAGCAAAGACAATATACAAGCATGGAAGGCATGTACCAAATTCCTTTCCAAATTGGCGCTCTAGAGTTGCGCTTATATAAAATTGTTCATAGTCAAGTGTTGTTTCTCATTGTGAGTCTCAGAATATATGCAAAGGTTTTCATGATTGGCGATGGAAAACTTTGACAAATGCTCATTGGTTGAACACAAACACAAGTAAGTTAGTTCACTATCAAACGTTGTTTCTCATTTTGATAGTTTGTATCATAAAGCCAGATTGCTGAGAATTTGTACATAATGTAAAACATTCATGTATTTAATTGTACTTTGCAGTCAAAGTTAGCCAGCCAAAACGTTTCATGCAGCTGCTTAGTTATAATTAAACTCCTTAGTGGATAGGAGTTACACATGAGTAAATGACTATATATTAGAGTATTACATTTGTCTTAGTACATGAAAAACTTGTACAGCCAGCATGCTTTTTACATTTTGAGTCTTACTTACATTGAAAAAATATTCTTAATGAGAGCAACATCATGTCCATGGAAGGCAAAGAAGATATATGAAGTATTGCATGTTATTTTGATGTGTTGTATATTTCAAAAAATGTTCTTCTAAATTCTGTTGGTTAATATCACAGAAGAGTTCAGTTTCCTTATTATTCAACATCATTATATTCATTGTTAGCAGGTAAAAGTCAAGAAAAGAGGGGACGATACCAAGTATCTGGCTAAGGTATTCTTATTAACAGGTTATTGATGTAACCTTCTGAATTTGGTGTGATAATTCTTTGGTACACAGTATATTGTTAGTACCTATGAAGTAGATGTCTCTTCTCATGTTATTTAACTATTATCAACATTTCACTTCACAGATTTTAGCGAAAGGTATGGAATGTGACATAGCTTTTCATTCAGTGGAAAATGAGAAATTCTGGAAAGGAGCCGAGCCACTACAATTTGGCCATTTGCCTCGTCTTTAGGTCAATTTTTTTCACACTTTGGACCCTCCCTAAAAATTGAGTGAAGTCACTGAATTAACTATGAAACAGAATAAAAGAACAGATAAAAAAAATTTGTGATATGTATTTGTAACTATAAACTTGTTTTCTACTGGATCCAGTAACTGTTGTAGGGTATCCACTTGGTAGAGACACAATTTCAGTGACCAAGGGGGTTGTATCTCGAATAGAGGTTTGTACTACAACATGCTATGGCTATAACTTTCAATCTCCTGAAGTTCCCTTAAATCCCTTTGTATACAATGTATATGTAGTTTATTTAAAGAAATAAAATATGGAATCCTAAATAGAAATTAGATTGAGTGTCTTTTACATTGTATTAATCAACAACGAATTGCCATTGTAGCAAATGAGGCCAGCGGCAACAAGAGGTGACCTCTGTGAAATTCACTTTATAGTAACGAGGGATTTTTTTGAGATCAATTCTCATTGGACATATCATGGAGAATCTTTCAAGAAACACTGACGTCACGTTTGAAGGTTTATGGTGAGATTGAGGATTGCAATGTATCATAGATAGGGTTACTGGGAAAGCGAAAGGCTTTGGTTTTGATCAGTTTAAGTATAGGAAAGGCGACTAAGGCATCAAGGAGCCCAAGAAGAGATTTGAAATAGAATGGCGATTTGTCACTTGGCATCGTTAGTGATTGGGGGATGCGGGGAGAATATTAGAGGAAGGTTTATGTCGTAATGTGGGACGGAGGTGGATTCCAAAAGTTGAGTGTTTTTTTTAGAGGTTTGGTGAGATGGATGCAATGAGGAATTCTTTGGGCGATGAATTAAAGAGCGAAAAATACCTCGTGACCATGTTGTATTTGCCACCAAGGTTTGTGCTTCCTAGTCCCCGTGATATTTCTTATCGTAGGAATGTCATATGCAACGTGTATGTATCTATGTATGAACATTTCTCTTAGAGTCTTAGGTTTAATAAAAGGGCGTTTGGCGTTTACAAGTGGTTATGTGATATGGAAAATTTGAAGATAATTATTTGTTTTGGTGCTCAAATCTTATTATTAGGTATTTTATAGGTAAATACACATTAACTGATAATTAGACCCCTTGATAATAAGATAGTCAGAAGCAGTTTCGCTATACCCAAGCACCAACAACTGATGATTACCTGAACGTAAAAGCAATGCCAAACACTCCCAAAGTGATTGTGCCATATAAAGAAACATCATGCATGTTTAATTACAAATTTTTTTAGCATGTAATAAGGCAAGTTGGTTAGGAATTTAGAGCCAGTTACTACAGTTGGATAGACAACAGGCACATATCATGAACATGTTATATTAGAGGTGGAACCCTTCCCAACCCACCCGTTTTAAGAATCACGTGTTCCCTATTATACATTTATTTATATTATATTAGAGGTGGAACCCTTCCCAATGGGCTGTGACTTACTAAACCATTAACCATTTTCTGTTTCTAGGTGCAATTCGAAGTCGTGTTGTAGTTTTCAAGTTACTCTTGTAGGAGTGTCAATATGAAGCATTCAATGTGACATGTTAAATCCTACTAAGTCAAATTTGATTCATGTCAAAATACGTAATATTTTGAAGGTAATTGTGTCCGTGTACTATGATTTGAAGGTCGGTAAATGAGTCAAGTCGTGAAGGGGTCTCGTTGCGAGACGGTTTGTGGCTTATTTGTATTTTTAGCTCTTCTTGGATGCTCAGACAATGTTAGATCCTGTATGCTACTATATAATTTGTTTGTTGTGTTAAATGATTAACGGGGAATTAGCATTTTCAAAATAATTAGAATTTATTATCTGGAGAAATAGATGTCACTTCTCATTATTTGATAATTTAAATCATCTTTTACAAGCCGCAAGAGAACTGATTATCTATGCTTAAACTAAGCTAATTTCCAAATTTGAGAGACTTCTACTTAAAATTCTAGAAAAATGCCTCTCTTTTTTTTTTCTTTTTTTTTCCCAGTAATGCCTTTTCGGCCAGTTCCCACATGACTGGATGTAATTCCAATCGTATAGAATTAGCAAGAGAAGCTAATAATGATTCTATCTTTTGTATTGTAATAGCATGTATGGGTTTGAACATACGACTTGAACTTAGTGGACAGGCATTAGTAGCGGGTCCAAGTTGTTCTTCGATTTCAAAAAAGCAGCAAAATAGGGAAGCTTCCGTTCACTGTCCACTTGATTGTATCTGTTGAAAAGATTGGCTCCTTTGCCAAATGACACACCAAGAAAGAAATCAGCAATGAGTGCCATAAAGGTATTTTATTCCTAACAGATTGGTACCATATCATTACAGATCGTTTACCAAGTAAATTATGAGGTTCGGCTTTATGTTTAGGCCTAGGTCCAACACTTTCAATTTCCCCTCAAATATGATAACAGTATATTGATTAACGGGAGTAAAAAAATCATCTAAAAAGTCAATAGAAAAATATCTTAAAAGGTTTCTGATTGCATGAATTTGTTTTTGCAACAAGCCTTCTTTTCCTTTACACTCGATATGACAGCATATAGAACATATATAAAATAAGAAATATAGAGAGTAAGAGCCTTATTAATTTGTATTCCTTAATTATGACAAAAAGTAGGTTTGATGATTGCCATGGTCATTATATAAAATAGAACATGCAAATCATGATGACAAACTGAAAAACATAGATGATATAGTATATGTGTCCATAATTACATCAAGTTACCAAATATTTTTACTAATAGGTGCATCTATAGCTATCCTTATTGCTGAAAATTGTATAACGTTATTCCTAAGTATAATAAATTTTACAATAATGTAAACAGCTGACATATTATAACTTGACACTTACAAATACCAAATAACGAAAGCCATTTGGATTAGACAACCTTGTCTACCTCATAGTTTGAAAGCCTTGTGTTGTATGTACGAGCTATGTTTTTATTTATTAAATATTTTGGTCATGAGAGATTTTGAAAAAGCATCTGATCTTATCAGCTTGATTGGACATTAATATTACATAGGTTTATATTACTTACAAATGACTTAATGGTTTAGACCTGCTAATGGGTCATAGCATATAGATTAATGCAGAGATTTAAGTATCTCAATTTGGTCCTCGGTGTATTTCTTATAGAAAACGATTTTGAAGGTTGGCCCCACAGTTTGTTTCCGAGATGCAGGTAAAAGCTCAGCAAGTTTTCGACGCAACTGCAAATCTATAGGTCCTTACCAGTGTTTGGAGTTGGAGTTGCTTTCAATGATGGTAGTGAATTCATCCCATCACTTCTGCTTTTGGACAATGCAATTGTAGAAATTTAAGAGATGCGCTTGATTTGTCACAAGCAACAAAAAAGTTACATGTGGTTCTTATCAGAAGCACTCATTTAACACGAACCAGTGACAAGAATTGTCCCGAATGTAGAAAGAAAGGTATTTATTATATCCTTGCAGCTATCTGTTGTTCTCAAAATTGTATATTCCACTTTAATAACTCTTTAAATTATGTTTTATTATATAGGTGAGTCAATTAATGAGAAAGATCGGTGCCAACCGTGCAAGGGAAAGAAGGTTACACAGGAGCAGAAAGTACTTGAAGTTCATGTGGAAAAGGGAATGCAACATGGTTAAAGGATAACATTTGAAGGACAAGCTGGTGAAGCTGTAAGCATGTTTGAATCCTAAACAAATTGCTATAAAGATTGACTAAATAATTAATATATGGTAGACTTTATTTTTTAGTTAAGAAAAAGTGTTGACTTTGACCAATGTATGTGTTTGCAGCCCAATATTGTTAACATGAGACATTATTTTCATACATCAATTGAAATAACACACCAAATTTAAGAGACCTAATGGTCATATCGAAAGTGATGAGAATTTAAGCGGGATTGTACATCTAAGCCTATTTGCTTATGAGTGAAATACGCAGTACATAAATAAGCATTTGTACTGAGCAATCCCAAACAACCCTTAAGTTGTGATTGTACACCTGAACATGAAATGTATACCTTATGATTGACGCATATCAGTTTTTTAGACCTACTTAACCCAGTTATCGTTCAATTGCCTCATTTCTCATTCGGGTGATCTCATCATTAGGAGGTCGTAAGGCCTTGACTCATCTAGGTATCTCTAGAATGACTTTGACTTTTTAGTTCAAACGAGTCATTTATGTTACCCAATATAATAAATGTGTTACACGGTGTTTGAGAATGCTTATTAAAAGATTGTACATTTATAAGTATAAAGAGATAAGAAGCTTCTAAGCAGATAAGCTTATAAGCTGTTAAATAAGCAATCTCAAACAACGCCTATATAGTAATAACATCAGCATAATTTTAAGTTGTTAAGCACTTAAAATACACAATCCCAAACACCGTATTGGTTAAGTTTTTTGGAAACAAGCTTTATAATTTTAACCCTTCGAAAAGCTGATAACCAATTAATCATGATGTGTTTGGACGACACAATGAGCCGATAAGCACCTAAATAAACTTTGATTCGTAATGGATCAAGTGTTCTTCGGTTGACATATCTAAGTGCACAGGTAACTCCCTTCCTTTCTTATGGTGTTCTCATCAATTTGATAGCAATATGGGTACAACCCTTTCTTTCAACATGTACACTTTCAACCATTTTTACCACCTTTCTTTCGCTATAGTACAATATGCCAACGATAATTATAAGACATGCCTGCCCGAGGCGGGCTTATATGCCCGGTAGGTCTTATAAGTCATGCCCGCCTCGCCATCATCATCCCGTAATGTGTTTGATACTTTTCTTTTTTTTAGTTATAATATTTTTACAAGTGAAGGCAAGTAAACCTAAAAGTTTATATGTATAACCGCTTTCTTTCAATATGTACACTTTCCAACCAATTTTTACCAATTCTTCTTTCACTATAGTAAAATATGCCAACGATAATTATAAGTCATGCTACCATTGGGCGGGCTATGAAAGCTAGTATATATATATATATATATATATATATATATATATATATATATATATATATATATATATATATATATATATATATATATATATATATATATGAGCTTGATCATTTAAAAGTTGATCTCAAGAGAAGTGCGAAAAGTAATCTCAACCATTGGATCACCCCCTCTCTTCCCCTCTTTTTTCAAACCAAACCACGGGGACCTAATTGTATTTTTCTTCATTCTTTAAGGAAGTTTTGTAAATTGCACCCCTACCCCCCGCCCACCCCGCCTCGAAAAAAAAAAAAAAAATCCTCACCAAATTTTTTTTTTTTCTGGGGCCAAAATTTTTTTTTGGCCAAAAATTTCGCCAAATTATTATAACTATGATGCACCTTTTATTTTGGTGCATCACGCTTATAAAAATTACTTATAAGTTATAACTATGATGCACCAAATTTTATAACCGAGATGCACCCAACGATTGTTACCTTATATGTTTCAATAACATTGCAAAAACTTAGTATACTATGCTCTTTAAGGGGCATTAGTTATACAACAAGAGACGGAGCTATAGTATCCATGGTAGCGTCGCATGCTTTGTCATTGGGATAACGCTAGGGCATATATTAACAATTGATGAAAAGTAAGTTAACCATGTGATTAATAAAATGACTTTGAAACATGTTAGGATAATTGATTTCATTGTATATTTAACCATGTGATTAATAAAATATGCATGTTGAATCAGTTGAGAAATCTCTTTATACACAAAGGTTGACGGTTCTAATTCAAAACTTTTTCGAATAAGTTAATAACATATGCGATCCGATGCACCTTTTATTTTGGTGAACCACATTTAAAAAAGTAGTTATAACTATGATGCACCAATTTTATAACTCGATGCACTAAAAAAGGTGCATCACGGTTATAAATTTGTGGCCTAAAAATTGCAAAGAAAAAATTTTTTTTTTGGCGAAAAAAAGATTTTTTTTTGGTAGCGGGGGTGGGGGGTAAAGCGAAGGGGTGGTTTTCAAACTTGCCCTCAAGTTTGAGATGTTTCAAATTAGACCCTATAACTTTTTTTTCACTTTTCTCTAATTATACTTTTCTCTAGAACCGACTATATATATATATATATATATATATATATATATATATATATATATATATATATATATAGTTTGCTAAGCCCGCCCAATAGGCGGGCATGACTTATGAGCCCTCCCGGGCATATAAGCCCGCCCATTGGGCGGGCATGACTTATCGTTGGCATATTTTTCTATAACGAAAGAAGGGTGGTACAAAATGACTGGAAAGTGTACATGTGACGAAATTCGTCATGAGAATTTTTTCACATGTAACGATAAAAAATCGAAAAAAAATTTCGGAAAAGAATTTCGATATTTTTTTTTCAAAATTTTCAAAAAATTTATGAAAATTTTTCGAAATCTTTTTTTAAAATTTTTAGGTAAATTTTTTAAAATTTTTTGGAAAATTTTTCAAAAAGTTAGTTAACTAATATTAGTTATTAGATCAAAAATAAATAAGAATAAAATGAGTGGCTAGAATTAGTTCTCACATTCTCACCATATTTAATGTTCTCACATGGGGCACAACTTATAATCCTGGCTGATGGGCGAGCATGAATTATAATTATCATTGACATATTTTACTATAGCGTTTCAAAGATTTTTTCAATGATTAGAACTGTCCAACATATATACTTCGTTAATTAGTACAATGATTCATGGCATATATCATCCAAGAGATTCTTGCCTTAAATATCATAGAAACATAAAAAAAAAAATCATTACAAATTCGAAATTAGAGTCAGACAATGCAATACCGAGGCCGTAGTGAATTACATGAATGGCATTGAAAAGGGAAAACAAAATGACTCACAAACGCAAACAAAAGCCTTTCAAAACGCATATAAATTACTTTACTCTTCACTTTATTTATTTATTCCATTTCCTTATACATTTCTTTGGCTAATGAAGTGCTCCAACATCTTTTTTGCCTATTCAGATGGAATTCTGTCAAAAGTTTCATTAATGCATCCCCTTGCCCCCACATTTGTTGGAGAAATATTTTTTGTTCCATGTTCGTAAAAGGCCATATTGTCGTGGTTATTTTACAAATTTAAGTAAAAAACGTAGTATGACGCTTATAAATATTTTACATGGTCAATTGAGTTGCGAAATCTTGAGTACTAAAAATGTAACAACAAAATCGGCAAATCCTCACTTTCCCAAAAAACTATTATAAACCCAAGGCTCATGTTATTGAACTGAGACTGCTATGTTGAATCTTTACAAAAGCTTTACCTCCTCACAATCTTCATGTTCACTCATCGCACTGCACATTTAAAATTCCACGAGATATTCCAAGTCTTTCTTTTTCTTACAAACAATATTGTTTGGAATCTCGCCAAGCCTTGATATTCCGAGCTTTTTTACCGCACAATAGCAACTAAAAGCGTCAGTTTTAAAACTTTAGAACAATTATAACTTCAAAAAACCAACTTGATATTGAACGAAAATGGTACCAGATTGATTCTAACTTTCAATAAAACTCATTAATGTCTAAAAAATGTCCCTCGAATTCTTGGACATAAGCTCCTAATCCAGTGATGCATCATCGAGCTCTACTTATTACACAATATGTTTGTTCTTCATATGACACAATCCATTGTTAAATATGTTCTGTATATGTGTCGACCATTGTAGCTCCAGAATGAACATGAATTGTAGGTGGACGTTTTTATTTTACCTAATACTTGTACCAGGTAACGATTTTTTAATACCAGTTATGTTATGTTATATTGTTTCTCCACCTATCCAAGATGGTTTAGATACAAAGACAAAACTACGTGGAGGTAGTAATTGAGCATTATACAGTCAATTGCATGATTATCCTTACATTTATATGGGGTGCCTCCATATTTAGAAACTCAATCTTAAAAGAAAAATTATGAGCTAGACATCTCGGATTACCTTTCAAGAATCAATCACCTTGTCAACTTGGTGTTCTAATCAAGTTCAAATATTTTAGAGGGATCTCACAAACTCGAATGCAAGCATTGGCTGACCCTCAACCAAATTATTACTTTGAGACCCATAAGACGGTACCAACGCATAATTTTCCTAGAAGTCCATCCATCCTTTGATAAGTTCCATGCCACCCTGTCCTTAGAGATGGAAAATATAGTATATGTTTCTATATGTAAGCAGCTTTAGGGAAGGAACCATTAACTTAAATTGGTGAGAATAGGAGACCTTTTAGCTCATACTTAAAGACTTTTCTATTATAATGTGACCCTCAAATTTCCGAACCTATTCATCACTTAAGATGGTATTTGAGGTAATTTATCTTAAATACGAAAGAGGTACCGACAGTCTAGCATATAGGAAACATCTACTTCGTTAGGTGGGTTGTAACCACCTACGCATCTCAATGAAACCCATAAATAGCTAAGTACAGCTAGTGACGAGGAAAAAATAAAAGAATACCTGAACCAACAGTTAAAGCATGCATTTGAAGCTACAAGTTTTTTCCCAATAAATAAAGGCCAATGACATGCGTATGAGGTGCATAAATGGTGGCATTAAAAACTACTTGCATCGACTGTACTCACAAGCTAGGGAACCCATCAGGTACAAACAATGTCATATCAACAATCTCCATTATTTTCATCAGCTTCTTTGACTGAATAACTCCATAATGTTGCAAATGCTCCACCATTTCCTAATTCTTATATTCTAGCCCACCATTTATGTGTAGCAAATTCTCATCCCTTTCCCGCAAATGGAAAATACATGTATTTTGGTTATATTTTGACAGTCAAGAACATTCAAAGACAGTAAATATATGTTTTTTGGTTGTATATATATAGACCCAAATTGAACCTTTCTTATTGTGCTCGTTATTACGAAACATGGATTATACAGCAAATAACTGATAATAAATTATAACCATAAACTTTTTATACATAACCACCATGAGTGTCAGACAGTCCTCCGGATACTGGAGACACCTGACATGATAAAATCGATCAACAGGTCATGCAGATTCAAAGTTGACGAAAGTCATCGTTATTCATAAATTTAGGTTAATATCATAACAGTTTGTTTTTTGTTTTGACAATTAACAAATTTATTGCCCTAAGTAATTATGGACCAAAAATTTTTCCAGGACCACCAAATCGATGTGGCTTGTTTCCATCTAAACCTGCTGTGACCCGTGACCCAACCCGTCAAATCTGCCCATATCACCACTCCTACCAAATAATGATTTTTCATACCTAAGATGTTATGAATATGCGATTAGAGGGTCGGCATCAAATAGAGTTTGCTAGTGCAAGAAGTCTCCAAAGCTTTATTTTCCTCAATTCTCAACTAAAAAATAATTAAACAAATTCGTTATCAGCAAGACATAAGTACACATGTTTGTATAAGATTTAATTCAACACCCCCTTACTCGTATTGGAAAAATAGAGGCAATAAAGCTAACCATTGCACTTTAAGTTTTCATTCAGCATTTTTGAAACCACTGTGAACATGTTGTCGAGTTTCAATCATATAAAACCGTTTGGTTTCTTAATGTCACTGCAGAATGGATCTGCATCACTACCATAAACTTCTGCACATAAATATCGCTATATTATTAGAACCTGCAAAACACATAATAGTTGGCAGAATGGAAACTAATGGAAGTTGAAAAATTAGAAGTTTGCGGGGGAATAAAGAAAAAACCTTTCATTTTTCAAATTCAAGAAATACTTCACACTGAGCTTGTTGATATTGAGGAGTGTAGTTGTTAAGTTCAAAATGGGCTCAGTAACAACCTAATTGGAATCGACTCCCCTGGAATCGACTCCCCTGCAAATAGCATTGCATACCCAACAATTCAAAGTTAATTAAGAATTCAAAAAAGTGATGTAAACTTAACACCCCGATACCAAAAATATTAATTTTGAACCATTACAGAGGTTGTTCAATTTTCCCACCTCCAATTTACATACATTAATATACCAACAATTTGAAGGATAACAACAACATAAGATGATCGTACCTCAAAGCAGTTATCATACTAAAGATATACTTCATAAATTTATGCCCTCTTAATTGTCCAACTTTTATAACCGTTGAATTGACGTAAACCACATTTTCAGCCTTTCTAGTTTTCCCAACCTTTTTAGCATTCAAACTCATTAACTCATAAAAGTAAACAAATAAATAAATAAGAAACCATAAAAAGGCTCAAATAGTTAAAGAAATAATGTTGCCTATAGCATTAGCAGTCGGTAAAAAATTAATATCATTTAAAGTGTTAGATATATCCTATCTGCAATGTTCCAAAAACATAAAACCTATGCGTACATTAACCTTCAGAGACCAAACAACTGAGAATGTTATTAGCACAATGGGAAACAAAAACCTTTTCTGATCTTACATTAGTATCTGTAGCATAATAGTTGAATTAGTGATAATGCCAGTCATCAATAAAGAAACTCTTAGTCCATCACATGATAGACCTGGAAACTATAAATAGTTGCATTACAGGGAATACTGGAAACTACAAATAGTTGCATTATAGGGAGTAAGAAGGTGAAGCCTAACTTCCTTTGTAAGAACAAAATATAGACCAATTTCATGGTTGTTTGGGGGTACTTGTACCTCTAGAGTAGGTTGTTTGCATCCCTTCATACCAAAAGACTATACCATGATGCTTACAAACCTGTTCGGTGTCCCCCAAATACATATAATCTAAAGGCGTTCCTGCATATTTACGAAAAAGATAAAAGTAAATAAATGAGAAACCATGAACAGGTTCAACCGGCCGAAAAAAAGGTACTGATAATGTAACAAACCGGTTACGTAGGCACCAATTAATTCACCTGTCATGAGACGGAGAACATATGCGTTCGTTGTTCCTTCGCGTACCGGTGGACCCCTTTTACATCCCTTCATTAATGCTTGTAACAACATGAGGCTGCAAAGAATTAGTATAACTTAAACCACCATTTATATCTTGTATCTAGAAATATGGTAACTGGAAGGAATCAACGTTCTGTGGGAATGTGGGAAACCTATGAAACCAAATTTACATCAACTTTGACACTCTTACACTACTTGTTCGAATAAACATATATCACCATATACCAAATTTTGGGCTTACCAATTAAATCAAACGCAGCTCTTCTTTTTTATAATGTGTGATCTTAAATTGCAGACACACTTATATATAAGTTTTTTTTTCGTCCAAAATTAAATCAGTAGAACCACCATATAAGATTTAGAAGCCACCGAAAGAGATATGTTCTAACGGAAGGGCACACATATTCAATAAAACTCACTCATCAAAGTATGAGAATAACTTTAAAAATAAAAGAAGCTTGATGAATATGGTTTTTAGCTGTTCACAGTTAGTATACATGTCAACTGTCCCTATAATAAAATAAAGGAAACACAATTAAAGTAAAAAATTCATAAATTATTAACTACTTACAATGAGCATGATTTCAAAAGCCTCCGTGCTTGTAATATTTGTTTTCATCTCACAGATGGTTCTTTCGCTTTCAGCAGCTTCTTTCTACACAAAATTATAATTTAATTATTTTCAATAGCGAAAGCTAGAATTTGTTATAAATATGTTTTATACGTCATGATATCTTAACTCATTTATTTTACTCTTGACATTGAGCTGCATCAGTAGCATTAACAATTGAAATACCAATGTATGCCATGATTTGAAAAAGTCCCATCTCTCAACATTGCTTCCATAAGCCACACAAGGGGCAACACTCTCAAGAAGACCTATTGAATTTCAGAACTAATATCAAAAGAAGAAGCGTGAAGGAAATGGCAAAATTTGCATTGCTTTGTAGATCAGATACTGGTAAATGCTTGTGATATGTTAGGTAAGAATGTCTTTAAGTGCAGCAAACATAATTTGGTCATGTATACACTAACGTTAAACTTCACATTTGTCAAAAAAAGGATACCTCCACATTTGTCGAATATATAATTGTTAAACTTCAAAATGAAAAATTCATGCTCTTTTTCTAAATGGGCATGGTAAATTAAAGAAAAAAAAGAAGGTTATGAAAGCTTGGTTGTAGCCTGGCTTGCTTTCAACCACATAAGAATTCCTGATAGAAACAGAATAAGTATATTGTAATGATGTTTATTTATCATGGGAGGATAATTATATTCTGACTTACCAGTTGTCTAGGCTTCCCGAGTCCCTACAACTCTTCTGAACTGCATCTATCCTACTAATTGTTGTTTTGGCATTTGGATCATTCATGCCAACCTATAATTAAAGTTAATTTGAGAAGCTCGACATTACCTGATACTTTTAGCTAAAATAAATATCTTGGACTTATGGATAGATGAAAAATCATAGACAGCTCCAAACATCTGCCATTGTTTTAGTCTGATAAATGACTTGAGCCCTACAACCTAAAAGAATAAATCTCAATGAAAAAATTAAAGCATAATAAATCTCTATAGGGGGCACAATAACCCCTCCATGCACGTACTCCTCTATCCTGATTGATTCAGTATCAAAAGCATTAGAAAAATATCAAGCCTGCAATGCATGATTGGAGAGTTGTAAATTACACCCACAAATAAGCCAATGAGAAAAGGAGTGGCATGTATTAAATATATATGAGTAAGGTATAATAAAAAGAACCTTTATAAAATTTTACTGGAGGAATGGCGTGCTCCACCTATACTGTAACAAATTATTCAAACGTTAATAAGTAATAACTACACATCAAATAGTGATTGGGCATGTCTCCAATGTTTCAGCATCATCCTCCATGGACCTAGAGCTATAACATCTTGATTAAGGCTTCTCTAATTTCTGCAATGATAAAGACATTATAATTATTCAATTAGGGTTTGTGTGATATAACCTTTTTCTGTATGCATGGTTTTTTTCTTCTGTTTTCTTCTAGTGATGATGGATCGTATGTTTTATATATACTGTGAAGTTAAGATAAAGTAAAAATCAAAACACAAACACAATCCTAAAACAATACAGATTTCTAAGAATTTTATTTACTATATGATTCTAATAAAATTATAGGCATTTATATATTATAGTATGCAAAATAATTATCAAAATAACTTGTTGCCTAAGTGGTAAACACACAAGTTATTTATCAAAATGACCAAGGTTCAATTCTTGCAAGGCTCCTTTTTTTATAAATAATTTTCAAAAATAATTACTAAAAATCCGAAATTTACAAAACAAATTATTAAAAATCCGAAATTTATATAAAATTTAATTAAATTAAATAATTTTCAAAAATAATTACTAAAAATCCGAAATTTACAAAACAAATTATTAAAAATCCGAAATTTATATAAAATTTAATTAAATTAAAAAATTAGTGCTTAGGTGGACAACTTATGATTATGTGGCATTAAATTGAATTACTCTGGCAATGAGGTGGCGTTACGTGGCATTATCTACGTAACGCCTCACTTATAATATATATATATATATATATATATATATATATATATATATATAGTGTAGGTTATTTTCGTAACCAAGAAAAGGTCGAGAACTGAGAACCACCATTGTACTCTTAATAATGCATGATGTACATCATATTAATGCAAAATGGCATTTTTGAAATTATCTGCAACTTATTTTAGAAAAAGAAATAAATTAAGGGTAAATTAGGTATTTTAATTCTCCATAAAAATGGCATCCTATAATAATGGAATCAGTTACTTCTTTTTTTAGATCTGGAAAAAAACTCATCTCTATCATTCAAAACCCTAATCATGCCTACCACAACATCACAACCGCCTCCTCCTATAATCAATATCAACGCCACTGCTATTTAATCCACCCACTCATCCATCGTTCTCTAATAATTATTTTGTTTCTATCATAAATCAGATTCGTTTATTATGTTGCTGGTGTTGTTTGTGCAAACAATAAGCAATTTTTTGCAAGTACAGGTTTGTAGTTAATTTTGATTTGTTTAAATATAAGTTATTAGTTTTATTACAATATTTGTCGAAATCAAAATCAAAAGATTTGGCGAATAATTAAAAGATCTAAAAATATAAGATCTTTGATATCGACCGGTGGTGGCTCTTGTTACACCATTCACATTTCCTGTATCAAGATGGTGGGTTTCTAATCCGATTTTGATCCGTCTTGGGTGTATTAAGATTTAGTAAAAAAGTTTTTGATCCGGTTTAGTAAAAGATTTAGTATTTAGTAAAATGGTTTCTAATCCGGTTTCGCTTTTAGATCTTCCATATTTGGGTTATTTCATTTGATGTACAATTGATTCATCGCTTGGTGAATATCGCTTGTATATGTGGGTTCGCTTGGTGTTTCGTGGTGAATATCGCTTTTAGATCTTCCATATTTGATGTACAATTGATTCACCATTGTTCTCGATTTGGTGGTTGCATATCGTCGCTTGTTGTTATGGTTTTGGTGTTCATGATGTCTCCGGTGAGTAAGTACTTCTTTTTGTTTAATCTTTTTCTTCTTAAAATCTGATTAGTAGTTTTGTTTTTAGCTTCAATGATAATCTTGAAGGAGAATCTCCTTACTTTGTACGCAGGTGGGCTCCCAAGGTAAATAAACCAATGATAAATGTTACAGTATCTTAATTTATGATTAGATGTTAGCGTCTGTAAGATTTATGTGTGATGTGGATCTAAGTCGAGTTACTAGATTGATGTTAATATAATGTATCTTTGACAGTTGGATGATTTAGTGGAGAGAGCTCGATTATTGTAGATTGAGACGTTCATTGTACTTAAATTTAATTGCCCACACTTCGTATAGTGTGACAGTGGTAAGACTTGAAAAATACATGTGCACACCTGGAAAATACATGTGCACACCTGGAAAATACATGTGCACACAAGATAAATTAAGCAAACTTTTCGAATATTGCAGAAAATGTAAGACTTGCAGAAAAATTAAGCAAACAATAAAAGTAAGACTTGTATCTCATGTCTTTCTTATATATTGCAGAAAAAGTCAAGCAAACTTGTCGAATGAAGAACAATGACAGACTACTAAAAGATACATGTCGAAGAAAATACATGTGCACACCGAAATTACATGTGCACACAAAGATCACGAGATTCTCTTATTGCGTTAATTATTATTAGTGCACACATGTATAATCGATATATTGTACTTGCATTTTTTAGACATATGTATAATGTTTATGTTATTGAATTTCGCTTTTGAATATTAAAGAATTGTATCGCTAAAACATATGTGCAATTATCTTCTTAAGTGAAACACATACGCACTATACTTTTAAAAACATAAATGTTGAAAAAAACAATTCAAAAATTTAAGTGGTTTAAGCAATTGAACACTACATTACGAAGAAAACACACATTTAAAAAACACATGTGCACCTTGACTTATATGAGAAAAACACATATGCATCTTACTTTTTGAAATCATGAAAAAATATTTTCCAAAAAAAAAAAAAATCCTAAAATTTAGGAGCTAAAAAACGTTTTTATTAAAAAAATCAAAAAGAAAATAAAAATGTACTTTTACTATTATGCCCTTTGAATTAAATAATAAAATTAAATATCCAAAAAATGATTGGTTGATGTCGGTTCTCAGCTTCTCGACCTTTCTTGGTTCTCGAAAAACCCTTCCCTATATATATATATATGTGTGTGTGTGTGTGTGTTATAGCCCGCCCGAATGGGCGGGCTAGCTTCATAATGCGTATTGAATTCTAAATATATGTAAAGCAATCGTGAAGTACCATTAAAAAGCTTTAAATAATGGGGCAATATTAACGGTATAAATATCATGTAACCAAATATATATACAAGCAATGTTGTCGTTGGTATACAAAGAGATAATGAAGTTGTACATCACAATCAAAACGTTGGTTGTGGAGTTTGTGTATTCTTCGTCATTGTCACAACAATGTCGTCATTCTACTTCTTGTTGTGAGTAAATTGTGCTGATTAAGTTGCTATCAGAACTACGAAAACTCACTTTGAAATAATATTGTTCTAACTTTTGCTTTAAACATCTAATTGTGTGCATGCTTATGATTCTACTTCTTGAAACTGCGATAATCACTGCATGTCCAAACACTTCCAAATTGCTCATTCGCCGTCTTTGTAGCAACAACGAACCTTTAATGTAGACTACGAAGTATAATCTCGTCACTTTGCTTTGCAGCAGACGCTTCATTGATTTCATCTGCTCCATCCTCCTATCAATACATTGCCACAAAAAAGAGTTTAAACATGAAATTGTATAGGATACATTATGACTGCAGATTGAGCTGCAATTAGAACACATTGTAGAACAATATATCAATGTACTTTAGCTAAGCTTTAATATAAAAAAGGTGTTATAGCATCACCATATGGGCATTCTTTTGAAAATGAGTGTAAAATCATTTAGGTTAGTTAAAAGAAAAGGTAACAAACGATACCCTTTGTTTTACTCTCCAACATGGTGTGACATTAAAACTCCTATCATCACCAAGACTGATTATCCAAATCGGTCATCTAATGCTCAAATTTAGTTAAATCAATCGCATTATCAGTTTATAAACTGATTATTGAAACTTCAAGTCATATAGTGAAACATACTATTATAGTTGAAACAGTCATTATGGAACACTATATCATAGCTATTAAGGACTTTGACTATTGGTACGTAGTAATGAGGGTGAGGGATCTTTAAGTGTAATTACAAATCATTTTTTGAGACAATACGTATACTCACATTTGTAACATACCATTATAGTTGAAATAAATGAACGTGATAACTCTAAACATACAATATATTACTCTAGATAAGAACCAAAAGGGCATTTGCAGAATGAATAACAAGATAACACTTACTAAGATGAATGATGAGTGACACCTCAAAACATGCTTATAATAGGTATGTTGATCAACGCGCTTTATTATTAGTATACTTTTTAACGTGACAAACTAGATTGACCAAAAACATCATTTGTCAAAAAAGTATATATATGTTGCTTTCAATCATCATAAATGGGTATAATTTGATGAAATAAACTTTTCATATATACATGCCTACTACTAATAAAAAAGTTCCTTACCGAAATTTCATTCTATGTTACAGCTACTGCATGGATTCCCAACTATATTAGAAGGCTAGAAGCCAACAAAGACTTCTTCGTCACTGTTCTTGAGTCCTTTATACGTGACAGTTAACTATTTTCACTTAAATGGCAGCTTTTATTGGACGTGCTTCAACTTGTTATGGTTTGACCTCATTTATGTTAAGTAAGGTAGTCCCGTTTGACATTGAGGAAGGGGATTCTGTAACAGGTCTTGTAAAAGGTGCTTTTGATGTTATTGTATTGATTCCATCAAGATGGTTATTCGAAGAATGTGATACTAACTTTTTAGCCTCACTCTCATTGGCAACTAACTCTTTTTGAGGTATAGTTGATTCCAGTTTATAAACCTAGTCAACCATTGTATTCTTGGAAAACATGCTGCCACATATATTTAGTGCAATATATTTAGTGCAATATTAACAAAAAAAGTGACAGTTTAACTAATAAACATGATTAACCACTATAGAATAATACTAAATAGCGCAATATACAGAAAATGTCATCCATATGAAACAATAAGTTGTTATAAAACCATGGTACATCATTGAGTTTCTTATTTCTTATGTGTGTAGATTTATACAGGCATCTATATAGACATACTACTATGAGATACAAATTTAAATGAATGTGATCCAAAGCTATTATGAGACACGTATTGACATGCATCCAAAAACATTACCTTGAAAGATAAAAAAACACACACCAAAGGAGACTTACATGTATGGCCCAGGTAAACCATTTGAGCATTGAAACATAGACATGTTACTTCTACCAACATCGGTCCCTTCACCTATTAGTAGCCAATCATGCTTTCTTTTCATCAGTATCCTCTGAATCACCTTGCAATTCCAGTAAGTCGAGCTTTAGTGAAAAAATATTACGAACTACTAAAATCAAAATAATTAAAGCATAGGACTTTTAAAGCTACAATTGGTCCTGAACCAACCATATTCCAAACTTCGATTTGACTCTACTTCATGAATCCAATTAAAAGTAACATAAATTAGTCAAAACAAAAAAGATAACATGAATGGAATACATAATTAAAAGTAATATAAATTCTGAAGTTTATGGAATTATTTCAAAATGTTTATGCATTCTACCTATGACATATTTATAATACCCACACATCTGCTAATCAACTGCATCAGACATGAGGGCAAGCGCTTTAAAAAACCAATTCCAAACACCACATTAATGAGTAGATGTTAGGTTCACAACTTACTTGAATTTCGTAATAGATCAGATCGGTCCAAAGATCTCATCTTATGCTATTAGCATGTCATCGCATTGGAAGAATGATCGTTTAGATTTGATCAAAAAACTAAAACATTTTTTGCAGCATGGTAGTTGATGGTGTTACCTGGACATTTGAGAATATAGTGGTTGGATATAATATCCTTTGAAGCCAAATCTTTCACCTCCAGTTTCAAGCGTAGCACCATTGTGTGCTCCTGGAGCAAAATATACTTTATAATCTTATCAAATTGTTCATAATCAACCTATAAATTTTATAGCCTACTAACCGGTAACAATTTTAAGAAGTTTATATACTCGGTCCACGCATGCCCAAAAGCAATGTCGGATCCTGATCACACACAAATAAACAAAAATCAACAGAAAGATACGGGGTTTATATACTAAAGTTTGGAAAATAAACAATCGGTAGATTAACATACCAACATAATCAAGCATGAAATCATAAGCTTTCCTGGTTTCCTCTTGAACCTTTGGCCCCTTCTTGTCATTGGTTTTCCTGATAAAGCTGATATAGCCCCGCCTGCAACATAAATAAATAAGTGTAACATATATCAGATAAAAAACATATTAGCAGCATTCAATTAAAAAGCTTGCCAAAACCTACAATGGCGCCCTGTGTATCAGCAACAAAACTACTCAAGTTGGTTCTTACAGCGTAATAGCTTGATAAAAGAAATTAAAACCATGGTAGCATTGATAATGCGACTACATAAACAAAGTAATACTACTCAAGTTGGTTCTTCTAGGTTTTACGATTGTCTTTAAATCATATTGAGAATCAATAAACTTTAAGCACTTGCAAAAAAAAAAGCCAACCTTATAAAAAATAACTTTCTGATCTTAACAATTAGGGGTCGTCATGACACATATGATTATGATGGAGACGCTATGTAAATATAATTGCAAACATAACTTAAAAAACAATTAATAAAACTAATCAGAACCTTGTAAATGATTGACAATAGAAGCAATATAGCAACAAATTTAGCTCCATTTTTCTTGTCAAACATGTTAGTCAGGACCAAATTCATCAATTCTTCTACTAAAATGATTTATAAAAAATTGCATTGGGGACAAAGCGAATGATAACCTGCAACATTTTAAACCAATTATAATCAAATTGTGCCACAAAAAATTAAGACTTTATTAACATCATATTTGGTAATAAATAGACACTTTCAAAGGTTTAAATGCAAATTTATAAACTAAACAGTTAAACAATGTTAGTATTCACACCTGATTAAGTTGGTGACAATTTGTCGAATCCTTAGAATGCGACCAATAACCTGAAACCGAACCATGATGTCAACATAAACATTCTCCAAAGCAAAACTCTTGCACTATATATGAAATGAGGGTTGGTTTTATTTAGAATGTTTCTAACCGTTTCTCCAAACGCAAATGTTATATAACCAATCATAATTTGAATTAAAACCCTAATTACCTGTTAGGAATTAGAAATTCTGTGTATTAAAGAGTTTGGTCACCCCAAGTATATGTAATCGTTAGAAAGCTCGTAGTCGTAGTTCTTTAAGTTAAGTAGTATTTAGTTAAGTAACACCGTGGAGGACGGACGGTCTTTACCCACCTGTATGCCTCGATCCACGACCCGATGTGTGGCGCTTATGTAAGACTATAAATACTCTCTACCTCCCAAGGTAGAGTTGGAGCTCATAATAATATCTTCACTTTCTCTCACTAAGTTCCCTAAACCTCTAACTTTCTCTAGAATTCCATCTATACGCCACTTTGTGTTATGGTTTGATGTGTATGTGAAACCAATATCCAACAATTGGTATCAAAAGCCATGGTTAGATCATATCTTACACATCTTTAGATTTCTAGTGGTTTTTAGGTGGTTTTGAGTTTTGAAAAAGTTTAGTGGTTTTTGCATCATTTGGGTGATTTCTAGTGTTAAAGTTTGGATTTTGATAGTACTTTTGTGTTTAGAATCATCACAAGTGTTTAGGTTTTGATTTGGTAAGCTTGAATCATCGTGGTTGGGTTGTTTTTGGATTGAAAAGTGATGTTTATGCGGTTTTTTCTTGCTAGCGACTTAACACACGGAACACTTTCTTCGTAGCGACTTGCTTTACAAATTTGTAGCGAGTTACGCTTTTAGACCCAGCGACTTAGAACTAGCGACTTAAAGTACAAGTAGTGGACTTTCCACCACAGTAGCGACTGGAGGTAGCGACTTGGTTTGTAGCGAGTTGCTATTTAGCGACTTGTATCTTTAGCAACTCAGGTAGCGACTTGTCGCCAAAATTTTGCAATGACTTAATGCTTAGCGAGTTACTACTTAGCGACTTGAAATTGTTTAGCGACTTGGGACTTTAGCGACTTGGTGGTATAGCTAATTAGGTGTTAGCGACTTGGTGCTTAGCGACTTGGTTCAAGGGTTATAGCGACTTGGTTGATTTTACGAAGAAGAGGTTTGACCAAAGTTGACTTTTACGTCAAAACTTCAAACGGCCATAACTTTTGATCCAGAATCTGCTTTCAAATAAACACCACAAAACGACCTAATACTGAATATTGTGAGGTTTCACAAATGTCGTGAAACGAATTTTTCGAGGCCTAAATCCTCCGAAGGAAGTTATTGAGCTTTTAAGTTTTTAGACCTAAAATTCTCCGTAAAACGCGCATCAACCAATCCAAATCTCAACCAATCAACATTTCACCTTTCCTACGAACAATCTAAAGTCCTATCACACAATCGCCTTTCATTGTATCATTCCATCTGGCCATCTTAACACCCCATCGGTCAATGCTTAACGGTTTCTCGCCTTGATTTTAGTAAAATCCAGAAGATTCTATTTCTGCTTAAATCATAGACGTGTAAAATCCTGCATCCTTCCACATCATGTCTTACTCTACCGACCCGATGATTTCGTAGTGCTTAAACTGTATGATGTTGTGGACAACAATGATAATGTATGCTAATCGAACGATTAAAGATGATTGAATTAAGCAATGAGGATGTGAGATCTCCGTGTTCGTAATCTAATGAGAGAATTGCACCACCAAGCTACGAATGCCATGCAAATGAAATGCAAGATTGAGCCCTATCACTACTTCATCCGCACCTCATTCACCGTTATCCATAGTGGGATCGAACATGTAGTGCTCTTTTCCGCCAGACTTACCTACATTGACAAGAAGCTTCATTGAACTTAGAGCATTTAAAGTCGCAACTTACCAATGAAGAAGTTCAAAGGATGGTTCTAGTGCACTCTTCAAGTAATCTACAAACAATTTCACCATTCATCGTTGGGAATATTCAGCAGACACGATCAACACTTGACCGAATTTCCTTCAAAAACATACCGGAATGGAAATTGTGAATTCATTGAGACATTTATCCAACTCATGGATAATGTGAAAAGTACATTGAGGAAACCGCACAAAAGGATGAAAAAGTGAATGAGTGTCGTGTGCGGTTGAGAGATTGTTGTGATAAGTTGGGTAATGTATCCGTGGAAGAATCGGTGTTGTTGAATGCGAATGTTAGAAAACAAATAATGATGAGTCGAACAATGCTAAAATAGAATCTTCATGCTTATGTTCACAAGAGAGAGGTGCACCACCACAACCCGCAAGCTAATGCAAAGGAACGCCCATGGAAGCTTCGGATGTACCCAAGATGTAGATGCACCGCCATAACCGCGCACTTTAATGCAGGAAAGTTGCATGAAAGTTTCGCAGCACCTAGGTATGCATCTTCTTCTCAAAATGATGATTATGAATTGCATGAGTACACCGCATTTGTGCTCGATGATTCCTTGACCACCGAACTCAATACCTATAAAGATCAAGTTGCCATATACTAACAACAGGCTAAGTTTGAATTTACCACTCGTGAAGGTGAGATGGATATCCAAATGCGTACAATTATTAGAAAAGTAATTTTAGAGAAGAAGTATTAAAACAAGAGTTAAACTCCTTACAAGAAAAGCTTTCCAAAACCGCTAAGCAAAACACGAACTTCAAGAAAATGTTAAATGCTTAAGCAAGAATTCAAGGCTAAGGAATCAAAACTTTTGAATGATTTTTCCAATCTAAAAACTTTGAAAACAAGCTTGAAAATAAGTTGTACGCATAAGGAATACCATTCAAACCGCTCACATGATCACTAAGCATCGAGTCTTAAGCGATAAGCATAGCATTCCCTTGTTGAGGAACCAAATCCAGAGGTAATTAAAAAGGCTAGAAATGCTCATAAGGTGCTTTATGATGGTAATGAAATCCTTAAGCCCAGGCGTAAACCTAGTTGCGTTGAGTGCATCAAGAAGATAAGAAATCGATGAAGTCACTAGAGAAAAATGAATAAGAAGTTAGAAGATCCCGAGTGTAAAAGAATAACATAACGATCAAACCCCACATTTACACTAAAGAAAATTGGATCTCCTTGAACAAGTTTAAGCCTCGAGACTTATTAACCCCGAACAAGTGTTCGAAAAAGGATTTAGATAAGCAAAAGCAGAGAATCTTGTTGTAACGAACCTCCCTTAGAAAATGCCTAGAGCGACTGTGTATCCTCCGAATACACCAATGCATCTTGTTCCTAGAAAATTGCCACTAAAAGCAAGACCTTAATTAGTCAATATGTTATCTTTCAACTATTTGTTGATTTTGAGAAAACTTGCAAGAAAAGGATCACACCCATCTGTATTACATCAAGGAGAAAGGGTTTTGAGCAAACTAAAGAATGTTATTTAACTCAAGTCATGCCTTTCTTTAAACAACTAAAAGATCATTTTGAGAGTCTTAAAAGGAATGAATTCGTACATTAAAGAAATGGAAAAGGAATTTGATGCAATGATTGTTGAGGTTAGTGATTATGAGAGAGAATTAAAATATAATGAGATTGAGAGAAGAACTCAGACAATCGAATGAGAATCGATTTCGAATGTATTGCTCAAGATGTGTTTTTCATCGCTACAAATTGTTCCATTAATGCTTCTCAATTTCATGAATTATCCGTTGCTCGAAAGTCTCCCATGATCGTGTCATTGAGCTTGAAACAACAAATTCAAAATTGCATGAGAAAATAGAACAGGATGATCATGATAACTTGGTCAAACATTATTCTAAATTAGAAGTTGAACATCTTGCTTTGCAATTAAAACATCAACATCTCAAAGAAAATGTTAAAACCTCAAATATCAAGACATCCTCCGATGCTCCCCGAGTTTGATGCGCTTTTAAAATTAGCAAACGTGATGAACAAATTCGAGCTCATTATAACACGATCAAAAGATTGAAAGCCCAAATTTCACAATTGAAAGGTGAAAAGAAGGATGTGACTGGTTCCCATATGCCTCCACCTTTAGATTATCGAATTTCCAACTTCAAAACATAATTGATAACTTGCAAAAGGAAAATGATTGTTTTAAAGTCGAAATTTCAAAGGTTAATGATCAAAACAAAGAGTTATGTGATTCATTTAAAGTTAATCATGATAAACAAATTGAAAAGATAATTTCTTTACTTAACGATATTGAGAATCAAGCGCGAGGCGAAAGGAAAGTTGCCAATCCCCAATTGCAAATACTGCTCCTAAGGTTTCGCCAGGATAAATATGCTATCGATATGTTATATATTCCCCCCATTAGGAATAATGAACTTGCACATAAAGCATATCTCTCACACCTAAGGACAGTTTGAAGGGTCTCCGTAAGATTGTTGAAGATGAAAAATTAGAAAAACCTTTTGATAGTACTATAGCCTATGCCTGCATGGATGCCAAACGATCTCAGGAACTCTTAGAGTATGTAATTGTCACAAGTCTGAAATCTTGCAATAGGCGAGATAGAATAGCTATGCCTTGTTCTATGCCTAAAGCCAAGCATGTAACCCTTGATATGCCTTGTTCCATGTCAAATTTCAAGCAAGCAACCTTTAATGTGCCTCCTAGAATTTCGATCCCAAGACTTCTAGACCGTAAATGCGTAGCAAAGAAACCATGTAATGTTCCCATCGTTACTTCTCCGGATGTTAAGATTGACACTAAAGTTAGCGTGTCAAACCTAGAAGCAATGCAAAGAAGGATAGGATTACGCAAACTAAAAGTGTTAATGATAAGGAAGTGAAAGAACACCATAGGGACAAAGTTTGATTTGAACAAAAGAATCGTGTTAGTTCTAGTATTAGCTCTAAGCTTATCGAAATTAATTCGAGGCCTCATAATCGTCGCAAAACATGTGAAAAATGTTTATTTCGGTAATCATGATAAATGTGATGTGTTATTTCGAGGTCTAAGATTCATAACCCGCTAAGAAAGTTTGGAGAGCAAAAGCATTAAGCAACCCGAAACCTACGTGGAATGTGTTTACAAATGTAGGATTTCGGTGGAAGCCCATGTGTCGAATATTTACGAATGGCAAACCTTACCTCGCCTAGATCCACTATGCCTAGAATAGTGCCCGTAAGGTTTGGAAGCCAACCGTAGAATAATCCCATTAAGCACAAATGTCATTTGACTAAGTCCGATGCTTCTACTAGTTCGACTCCTAGAATAATGCCATTGCATCTAGGGTTTCTGCGATTCAAAGATTGTTTAGCTAACCAAAAGGAACCCATCAAGACGCGGGGATCCAATGTTTCCAATTCTCGTCTTCGTCATTGTCCAAAGCGTGTCGCATAAATCGTCCCTTGGTATTTGGATTCAGCGCTCTAAACATATGACCGGGCTCTTAACAATGACGTCCTGCTCAAATCGATTCAGCCTCGTACTTCATCATTATGGTGTCTGCAGATAACACTTCAGCCCGTTCTTCAAAGAAAAGAAAAGTGTACGATCTTCATGCGCTTTATCTTCACTAAAGAGAAATTCTCTCATGGGCGGCCATACTCATCTACATTCTTCATCAACAAGCTTCATGTTTTTCCACGCTCATTCACCATCAAGAGGATCTCGTTCATTGGTGTATACTCTTATTCTCTTGTTAAATCAAAAATGGCAACTCGGATGCAATTTTTGAGGGGAGAAGAGTGAATATACTACATGATGATGGATGTTTGAATAATGGTTATACGACTTAATTTTTGATGATGATGAGTGTATATTCTTTTGATGAAGAGTGAATATACTAAGGATAACTGGATTCATTGTTTTGATTTTGATGACTCTCCTCCAACGCCTAATGCTTCACTTACTAAGGATAATTGGGAATCAATGTTTGGGATTCATTGTTTTCAAAGATATGTTTGATGTACTTTCAACCTCCGACGAATGTTGATCATCCAAATTCAAGCTCATGCTCGGTTTCTATTGACTCAACTGGTTCACCATCTAAGAAGTACTTCTGGAATTCTCAAGAAACCTTATCTCCGCTTATTTCACAAGGCGCTTATAATGACTATCATGATATTGTAAGTTGCACTATTGAATAATGATCCGCTTTGGTATTCCCGTGCCAAATCTTCACGGATTGTTGTTCATGGATAATGATCCGCTCTTTGGTATTCCTTTGCCAAATCTTTACGGATTATTGTTCCTCTATCATGCTCGCTATAAATCAACCACATGAACATTAAGGAAAATGACTACCTCATTCGCTCGAATACATTTGTGGTGAATCTTCCGATCGGTCTCTACATGTATACCTTTAGGAAGAATGCATTAATGTCGAGAAATCATTTGTTCCGGTTCATTCGGTGGATCGACGACATCCGGTTAATGCTTATTCACGTGTTGGGCATTTGACAAAAGTCGATTACTTGAGTTAATCAATTATCACTTATTTGAGATTGAAGTTAAATTTCAAAGGCGTGTTCTTATTTGATAACTTGTTCGGGTCTAAGAATTTTAAGTTGAAGACTTGGTTTATCTAGTTACCACCGCTTCGGGAGATCCGGTTAACTATCACTTTAAGGAGTTACGTAATTTTACTCTGACACACTAATATGACGCGTGGATAACCGCAGAAGTGTTAAAGTCTCATACTTTGGTCGAGTATCGAGTACTTAGAGATTTGCTTGAAGCATAAATTTCGACACCTTGTTCTTCCAACATTAGTGCAAGCTTAAGATGCAAATGCAGGAATTCTTCTTCGTTTCAAGTTTGGTATATCAGTTTTCTTCATCGCTGGTCACTTCAAATTGTCCAAATGTGGGTTGATAAAGATAGTCGAGAGAGTTTCTATCGCAGGGTCCTATGGCCTCGACACCCAGCCAGACCCGCACTTCAAGACAAATTCCATTAGTTCATCCCTTATACCAAATTCTTCTCCGAAACTCCATATGTACCTCCATCCGATGTTGATTTAAAGAAATTGTTTGATCCCATGTTTGATGAACATTATGAGCCAAGTGCTAATGAACCGACAATTCCTACTCGAGGTCGCTCATATTCCCGTGAATGACGCCAATCCTTCAATCTCAATATCATTAAGTCAAGAAGCGCCGATCACTGTCTCATCAACAAATCATCAAACTTCGAGGATACATCATGGAACTATGTCCGTATCAATGATGAAGTTAATCCTTTGATACTCAAGATGCTCCATTTGTGTATTTGCTCCTCGAATCTTCATCCGAACCATCTTCTTCAGAGACATCAACTCGCTACTTGATCCCTCAACCAACGCCACATGAACACCTCGTAAAATGGACTCACGATCATCCATTGGACAACATCATTGAAATCCTCTCGTCCCGTATCCACACGCATAACTTGCAACCGATGCCTTGTGGTGCTTCTTCAACTCCGTACTTTCTAAGATCGAACCAAAAGATGTTAACCGCTATGAATGAAGACAATGGTTCAATGCCATGCAAGAAGAAATTCATGAGTTTGATCGACTTGATGTATGGGAGTTAGTACCGCCCAGATTGCAATTATTATTGCTCTAAATGGATCTTCAAAGTGAAACTTGATGAGCATGGTGATGTGTCAAGAACAAGGCTCGATCATTGCTAAAGGATATCGTCAAGAGGAGGGTATTGACTTTGAAGAATATTTTGCTCCAGCTTGCTCGAATCGAGGCAATCGTAATATTTCGCTAATGCTGCTAGTAAGAACATGGTAGTCATCGATGGATGCGAAGACGGCATTTCAACGGAGATCTTAAAGAAGTCGCTCACGCCGACCAACCCGAAGGATTTGTGAATCAAGAGCATCCTACTCACGCTTATCGTTTGAAGGCTCAGACGGTTTAAAGCAAGCTCTAAGGGCATGGTATGATACATCACAAAGTTTCTTCTCGCTCACCGGTTTTTGCAAAGGAGCAGCTTGATCCTACATTGTTCACCAGAAGTCGCAAACATTTAACTCATGTTCAAATTTATGTTGATGACATTATTTTTGCCTCGATGCACCCAATGGAATGTGATCGTTTTCTAATGAAATCGGTTCAAAATTACAAATGTCAATGATGGGACAAATGTCATTTTTCTGGGATTACAAATTTCACAAAGTCCCGGAGGCATTTTCATAAATCAATCTAAATATGCAAATGAGATTTTAAAGAAATTTGGATTTGATTCTAGTTACCCCTGTTGACACTCCCATGATTGAACGAACCAAGTCGGATGAGGACCACCGTGGATCATGGTAGATCAAACGAAATACCGTAGTATGATTGGATCCTCGATGTACCTCACAATGAGTAGACAAGACATCTTGTTCATTGTGTGCATGTGTGCTAGATATCGCCTAAGCCTACTAAAAAGCACCTTGAAGCGATTAAACGGGTCTTTCGATTCCAAGGAACCATCAATATGGGACTATGGTACCCGAAGGACACCGGTATGTCACTAACGGCCTATGCGATATCGATCATGCGTGTTGTCAAGATACACGTCGGCAGTACGTCCGAGGTGCTCGGGCTGGGTGATAAGCTTGTGAGTGGTCTTCAAAGAAAATGAGTACTTCTATTTCCTCTACAGAGGTTGAATACATAGCCATGTCATCTTGTTGTGCTCAAATCTTATGGATGAGATCTCAATTATCTAACTATGGCTTTGAATTCAACAAAATCCTCTCATCGTGATAATAAAAGTGCTATTGCTCTCTCATGCAACAACGCTCAACACTCAAGAGCAAAGCATATCGACATTCGACATCATTTCATCGTGAAACAAGTGGAAAAAGGTGTGGTGGAACTCTATTTTGTAAGGTCCGAATACCGGTTAGCGGACATCTTCACCAAAGCTCTTCCAAGAGAACGTTTGAGTTTATTCTTCCACGCCTTGGTTTGAAAAGCCTTCAACCGTAAACCTCAAACGCCTTCGAGAGGAAGACGAGGAGTAAAGGTCTATCTTCATCTATCTCTTGTAAATATTTATTCGAAAAAAAAAATACAAAATTATAAAACTCTCAAAAATCAAATAGAAAATTATAAAACTTTCAAAATCCATAAAAATCGAAAAATTCAAAATCTTCAAAAATATTGTCATTTTGTCATGTTTTCTCGGTTCGATAATATCTACGGTCTTTGTGATGTCATTCAAAGAATGACACGGACTTTAGATGTTGTTCGAATTAAAAAAAATAATAATAATAATAATAATAAAATAAATAAAATAATTTGGGAGAAAGAGAAAAGATGGTTTATTGTTATTCTCAGGCAATAACCCGGATTTTAAAAGAAAGAACTGAGCCATGTTTTATCATGTTTTCAAAATTCCATGCTCGATTCTATAAACATTTATCTCATTGAAAACTAAATGCTTTGAAAAATAACTCGATCTCTAATTTTGATAATCATCGACTTATTTGTCAAAATCTATCTCTCAATCAACAACCTATGTCATTGATTGAGGGAGAATGATTTCAATTAAATTAAAAAGTTATTTGGCATTAAATTGTTTTCAAAAGATGTACATGCATGTTTTATCAATGGAGTCGATCCTTATCGCTCAAACGCTTTCATAATCAAGTCACAATTCTCCTTAAAAGCTTTCAAAATCAATTTAAATTTTAAGAGATCACAAATCTCAAATGATTTGATAATTGTGATCGGGGAGAATGTGTGATTTAAATTGATTTAAACCGATAATTCGGTAAATGGTTTTATAAGGATGTACATGTCGTTCTTCCACATGTGACAAACGATTTCAAGAAATCTTAGCACATGTCGAGGGGAGCATCTATCTTAAACCTATGATTTGAAACGTGATCATTTATCTCATCGTGCAGTTCCTCTAGTATGTGCAAAACTCTTTTCAAACCTCGAGGCACATATCGAGGGGAGCAAATTTATGGAAACCTCATCCTTCCCGAAATGCTTTATCTACTTGATTTGATCAAGGAAGTGATGGTGATATTTTTTAGAAAATGGTAATCAAAGAAGTAAATTCTTCCTCTTGCCTCCGTGCAAAACGATTTCAAACATTTGATGCACATGTTGAGGGGAGCACTTATTCTAAAAATATCAAAACAATTCGTACAAAATGTTTTGATAATATATCACAAGTATCTCGGATTGATTTTCAAATGGTTTTCAATTGGTTCCAATGGCGTATGAACAATACCAAATAGACCGACCAACTTTACTTTATGTACGGTGATATAAGGATGATAAGGTTAGGTATTGGTTCCCATGATCCGCCGTAACCGGAGGGATCTACCTGTGGACAATCCACTAGTTAGTGTAGAAGTCCTTAGGTATAATGATAAAAGGAGAAAAGTGAGATATGGGAAGTGCGCGGATCGAGATGTAGCTAGTAATCGAATAAACCCAACAAGGTTCTAGCTATGAAGTCTCGGTAAGCAATCGGGGGTGAAGAATTAAAAGAATTGAATTAGGAAAGGGTGAAAACAAATAGCCTCCATTTATTCAACCTTAGGGCGTAAACCGGGTTCAATTCATATGCTAACGATGGTAACATCGGTGATTGAAGACAAGACGTCATGGACCCGTGGACGACCGCACTTCAACTTTCCAAACCACTCAAGTTCCTCTTAAAAGGTCTTGTTTCATTCTCACGGAACCGACATTATCTATCGACTTTCTCTTAGAGATGGTTGATATCAAGAAGGAGACCTCTCCCAGTCTCCTGACAGATCCAAATATGCACAAATTTTAAACTTCTGTAACAAAAACGATACAAGCATCCATTGAAACAATTATAAGATAATGTTGCTAAGCATGTTTTTTGTATAATGATAAATGATTAGATCAAAGTTACAAACAACGTTGCATATGAAGATGGTATCCGATCATGTAATATAATGAGGTGATGTGCCTTTTGGAAAAAGTTGAACTCATTGAAATGACAATTACTCTGACGATTAGTTTGCGTACATTTCAGAACTTTCAAAGTCTTGTCATCAAAATATATCTTTTGCCATCTTAATAACTTCAATAATCATAATACTTAAAGCATATAAGTTCTGAATTATTACTTGAAACATATGACCATGTGCTTGATATGTTCAATACGTAAATACTTTCAGTAGCAGAAAAATATTGAATTACATTGAGATACATCAATGAAATGCGAGAAAGTTGAAAACATTCTTCGAGGAGTGATCATTACTTAATATATTGATAGGTTAAACTTATGTAGGAATGTATATTAAATAGAAATTCTCCATAGAATGTACTGATTGTAAGGGTTTAACCCATAAATGTATCTATTTTATGAAGGTGATCAATCGTTGTGAACATGTTTTGGATATATTTAATGATAAAGGATGATTTAATAAAGTATAACAATTCTTCATGATGGATGTGTTTGGATAGTTGGACTATATTAGCAATAGATGTTGAAAGACTCTATCAATGGTATTAGTTAGTCCATAGTTATATGTTAGATAGTGTTGAATCTGAGAATGTTTAACATGACAATCATTTAGTTAATGTACATAGTTAACTTGAAGATCAATACAGATCTTATGATTAGGGAACTTAAATAGTTTCAAATCTCTAAAGTAAAGTTCAGTTGGTATAAAGACAAATGTAGTTTGAAATTAAAATAAATGGCATTTTAAGTCTAAAGTTGTTAGCAATACATGTCGTCAGCTTGATTAAAAATCTAGTGGGAACAAGGATTGAAACAAGTTTGATGCTAATTTCACAAGCTAGAACTTAAATATGAAGTTTCTAGACTTTTTCAGACGTTGACTTAAGATATCAAGCATGCATCCGAGTAAGGTTCTAAGATGTACCATGAATATCAACTAATGGAAATGCATTAGGGAGACAGGATGTAATTGGACAACTATGCATTAAGCAAAAATTAGTGAGCAAAAAAGGTTGCCTAAACAAACAGAGATTAAGCTTTCTAGGATCATGACAGTTTATTTATACACATTGCAGATCGTAGAATACCATATGAAAAGGTTTAGAAACTCATGTATGACAAGATCTATAACAAAGCATAAGATGACTCAAGAATCATTAGTGTCCATGATAAGAATTTCACTAAGGAACTAAAATAATTGTGGAAGCGATTCAAGGATATAACTTTGGTTATAGCATGAAGGACACCAGAAGCCAGAACCGATATAGAATCACGAACCATGTTAAGGAGATCATTATGTTCAGTCATATATAAATACTGGTAGAAACATGAAATGCTGTTTCTAGTAAGTCATGACCATGACATATAGATAAACCATGATCAAGAGTGGATCTAGACAAACTGCAATCCGAATACCGTTAGTCTAGAAAACGTAACATTAAGAAAAGCAGTCTCTTGAAAGGAAAGGAGATGTTAAAGGCAACTCATTGAGTACCAATCATGTTAAGATCTGAGAAGTTTTACTAAATGATCGATAGTTTGTATGAACTTCAAGGAGTAAAACCATATACTTACAAGCTTGCATAAATTTAATTTTAAGCAAAAAGTCTAATTATAAAGTCAAACATGAGTTTACTTAAAACCTAAAGACTTTAATATCACTAATTTGAGATCAAGAAACTCATTAAGTGATCCATAGACTTCAAAAACTTAGAAGAAACTAACATTAAATCTGAAGCCAAAAGTAAAAATTTAGCCTATAATGAAACAACCTTAAAGTATAAGTTCAATGATTCAACGATGATTAGTAGATTTGGAGCCAGCAATAAAGTCACGAATCCAAATACGATGACATGTCGAGTCTAATGATCGACATGCTTGGGATCTAAAAGGCTAGGAACATCTATACAATATCGAGAAACCAAGGCGTAACTTGAACAGAAGAACTGTTAGCTAAGCGAAATATACTCAAACAGCCAGATTCGATGAAGACACGTAATTGGAACTAAATGAATTTTTAAACAATAGGTGAATTTATCTGATGATTTGACTATAGTTAGACCTTCTATATTGCAGATATATACTACACGTTGACATATAACTTAATTCCAACCGCATCGTATGCAAGCAAGCTTTTTGAAGCCTAACTTTGGTGAAAAGACTATTCAAGTCATGTATCAAAGTTACTCTCAAAGATAGATTAAGTACTTATGCTAACAATCAAGGTTAAAGTACTATTTAGTAATTCAAGAAAAATTGTTAGCTAAATAACGTGGTGTAGGATACTTAAAAAGGCAATTATAGACCTATTGTAAGAATACATAGGATCCTTAACTATACTTGATGGAATAATCTATTGCATTACAACTATTTGCAATCCACAATGATGCTAATTTAGCTGTTAATGTTGGATTGATTATCTTTGATTACATAGGTGTTGATTAGGTGTAAGATAAGGATAAGACGTTTGTACTTGAAGAGATATGAAATGGGTTCAAAAATTGAATTGTTATTTAGGATTAGATAGATATGTTTACCACAATTTAAGTTGTCGATATCTGTTGTTATGTTTCTAGAAAAGTCGTTGTTAGAAGAAGCTTTCAAAGACAATCATACATTTTAGGTATGCAAAGATTTAGAACCTATGTATGCTATTAAACCAGTACATAGTAACTTTGCAAAGGTTTATATGCTTTATGTATACTTAAAAGCACTTAGTTTGAAATTAGTACCAAATCAATGTTGCATGGTTTTTATGACCCACCTATTAGAGCATTTTAACAATTGTTTGTGAAATTTAATGATTACTTGTTGTTTGATAGATTAGTAGGATGGCAATTAAGATTAAAGATTAGGAAAACCATTAGAAGAGTAAAAAATGATAATGAATGTCTAAACATTGAGATTGTAACTGGATTTAAAAGGATTGTGACTAGATGAAATGAAGTGATTGATAGGATATTAGATTACTTCATTGAAGTGAAGGTGTTGAGAGTTGAGTAACAAGGCATGACCTGAATATGAATTTTAGTAACCCAATTCTAGAACCTGGATCATGTTATTTAAAAGTCCATTGGGACTTGAAAGTGTGATTTTCTTGATACCATGATTGTAAACCTTTGGAGATCTATCTGAACATGAAGTAGGAACTAGAAGTTCGATGATAAAACCTAATCAATACTTTGACAAGAGTGAAATCAACATAAGGAATGGGACTTGACAATGTTTGATGAATTCAACATGATATTGTAGTGATATGAACTAAGATTGCTCGATCATGATAATAGAAACATGAGGTTGCAACACTGTGATTGTAGACTAACATGAACCTATGGCTCAACCCTCGCTACATGTATGTACCGTTATAGCATTTTGATACTATAGTCTCTCATTATCGATCATCACTCTCCTAGTTCCATGATTAACACAATACCTTCCTTATTGAATATCTTGGACTTCCTGTGTATTAAATTAACACAACGGTTAATTAAGCACATAGTTTGAGTGAAATTCTATTGTGTTAGTCTGAGATTAAAACATGTTGTTATAATCCCAAACATCATTTTACGTGGCTGTTCGTTATAACCATTCCATTATTTTGCAAAAATGGGGAAAAACAATGTGATTTGTGCAAAATGGGGGAAAACGATGTGATTTTTAAGAATGAGCAATTTTGTGGTTTGGACAAAAAGTGTCAAATATGGATCCTTTTTTTAAGATTCTGGTAAATGATAATGTTCTTTTGGCATTTTCACAAGAACAATTTCTTGTGTATTAGTCAATGTTATCAATAATTTGTATTGATCAGTGATTGAAACCTTGCCAAAATGCGAAAAATATTTACTTCCATATTTGCATTCGAGATCTTGATTTTTAAGGATGTGATGCAGATATCACTTTGTTTAGTAGAACTGAGAGCTGCTCAAGAATCAACGGAGTCGATACAGAGTCAAACTCAAACTCAAACGCAAACTCAAACTCAAACAACAGATAATCCATCTGGAGAAAAAGACGAGTTTTCTGCATTTAAAGCTGGGTTAAGAAAAGTCAAGATTTTAAAGGACTACGTGTCAATCAGGCGTGCCAAAAAAACTTCGTGTGAAGAAGATAATGAAATCAGTGAAAGCAGGAGCGAAGAGGGTGATGATACCTACCCATTTGACTCAGATTCACTTTCTGAATCAGATGAACGAGAACCTCACGATAATAAAAATGAGAATGTGACTTTTAGGAAGTCGTTTTGCTATGGCTCACTGGCGAATGCAAATTATACTGGAGGGTCTCTTTATGAAAACAGTGTTTATTATAGTCACCGTAAGTCTGATGTGGGTTGCTCTCAGAAAGAGGATGCAGATGCTTCTGTTTTGGAAGGGTATCTCGCTCATAACTCCAAACGCAGTATTTTACCTTGGAAGAAGAGGAAACTGAACTTTAAATCACCAAAAGTCAAAGGCGAGCCGTTGTTAAAGAAAGATAATGGTGAAGAAGGTGGTGACGACATTGACTTTGACCGACGCCAGCTCAGTTCCGATGAGTCTCTTGGGGTAAATCTTCTGATTCTTTTGCTTCAATTTATGGCAAAGCATTTACTTTTTTTGCACAAATGTATCATAATCCCAATTTAAATCTTTAAATATTGCATCTTGAAATTTTTTATTTGTTTAGATGGTAAGTTTTTGAGTTGCATTTAATTTCCATGTTTTCGTTGCAAAACTGATAGTAAAATTTGCATATTTTGGAATATTTTATCATTCTCTCTTTGAATCTTTAAAAATTGAATGCTTCGTTTGAAAAAAAATTTAAGTTACATTTATGTTTATCCATGTTCATCGTAACTTACACAACTGACTATATTGAAATGGGTTTGCAAGATTTTATTGTTCGCAACTTCTCATAACGTACTTTAGACAATTTGCTAGTTGCTGACGTTGACTAAACAAATGACAGTGGCACAAGGCGTCCGAAGACTCTTCTTTTTACCAATCTTCGATATCTGACTTTGGGGACGACAATTTTGCTGTTGGAAACTGGGAGCAGAAGGATATAATCAGCCGTGATGGGTCCATGAAACTTCAAACACAAGTCTTTTTTGCATCCATCGATCAACGGAGCGAACGCGCAGCGGGAGAGAGTGCATGTACCGCTCTAGTGGCAGTGATTGCTGACTGGTTTGCAAATAACCATGGTCTAATGCCGATTAAGTCCCAACTCGACTCTTTAATCAGAGAAGGCTCTTTAGAATGGAGGAACCTATGTGAGAACGAAGTTTACAGATCACAATTTCCTGACAAGCATTTTGATCTTGAAACCATCATCCAAGCCAATATACGACCTATTTCTGTAGTCCAAGAGAAATCTTTTGTCGGGTTCTTTCATCCAGAACAAGTTGAAGAGGGTAAATTTGAATTTTTACAAGGAGTAATGTCGTTTGATAGTATGTGGGATGAGATCAGCCGTGAGTCAGATCTTTCTAATGATAGTGAACCCCTTGTCTATATTGTAAGCTGGAACGACCACTTTTTTGTATTAAAAGTGGAACCTGAAGCTTTTTACCTAATCGACAGTTTAGGCGAGAGGCTCTTTGAGGGGTGCGATCAAGCTTACATCTTAAAGTTTGACCGAGACACTACAATCTTCAAGATACCCGTTTCTGAGGATATTGTTCCCGATCAGATCAGCATTTTGGAGGATCTTTCTGATGAGTCAGCCAAGAATTCAAGCGAATTTGAGGTTCTTTGCAATGGAAAAGAGTGTTGTAAGGAGTACATCAAAAACTTCTTGGCTGCTATCCCTATTAGGGAACTTGAAGTAGATATCAAGAAAGGTTTAATCTCACCGACAACAATTCATCAACGACTACAGATAGAGTTTCATTACGCTCGGTTACAAGTCAGCTCCATGTCATCACCGGAGGTTGCCACATAGAAAAAGGTTGCTAGTTTAAGAGTATGCTAGCTTCTAACTTTGCTTTTCTAATCGGCTTTTTTTTTATTAAAAAGAAAAAAAGACCAGAGTTTTTAGGATTCTCAGTAGTCTCTGACTTTTATGTTGACCCCCACCCTACAAGTTTGTTTTTCTTGCTTCTTGAAAAGGGAATAGTTTTGTAATAGTCTAACTTTGTGATCTTTATTGGTGCAAATGAAATGCCTAATGATTAATTTGATTGTTTTTAGGATAGTTGTATCGACTTAGCTAATTTACGTCGTTCATACAAAACATCTCTTAGGAGGTTCATGCAAAGCGTCCCTTAGGCCTTAGCGGCATTTTGCCATTGAGACAACAAGGGTTTGCTAGTTAGGAATGTGCAACTTTTTAATGGTTTAGTATCATAAATTTTGAGATCTACTTTTGTTTTTTTTGTTTCTTTTCATTTTCCAATATATTCTGTAAAGCTTTTTAAGTGTGACTGTGATTCCAGTTTCCAACTGGTCTTTCTGAGGATTCTTTTACAATGTAGTGAATGATTGGCTTTTAATGTTTTTACCATGTGATGTGACCCACAGTTTTATAGCTGTAAAAGTATGGTGATTTCTTGATTTTTGTCCAGAGATGATATTTGTGAATTTAATGAAATGGTACTTTCATGTTGGGGAATGCTTTGGATGTGGACAATTTTGACCCTATAAATGCTGGATCAAAAAAGCATCTTTTTACCTGTCTTTTTTTGGATGTTCTGGATTTTACTTTGTTTAATTGGTTAAGAAAGTCATATGCATTCTTTTTCGTAACCTGATGAAAATCTTGGTTTTCTACCACAGGATACATTTTTATCTCGAACCTTTTAACTTGAGACCAACGGGCAACCATATAATGTTCTTGTTATTTTTTCTTTTCAAAACTATACTCAACCATAATTTGTTAATAAGTCAACCACAACAAAAAACATACCTCACAAAAACTAATAAAAAAAAAATCTGGGTTAGTCCCTAAACTTGTCGAGAAAGATCGCTGGGGCTCAAACTTGGAAAAATCGTCGCGTGAGTATAAAACTTAGGTTTTGAGGCGATTAGTCCCTCACCCCGTAATGCTCGGTCAATGAATTATTGGTGAGGCAAATCGTCTTCATTGTAGCGTCTATTTTAAGTGGTTGTCAGATGTTCGGTTTCATATATTACTTTGAGCCACAATTGTATCGTCACTTATCATCCCTAAACTTTTTCCCAATACATTTCTTCTAAAAATCATTAAACCTTTCAACATGGTACGCTGCTTGTGTGGTAAGCAAGCGATAACTTGCACTTCGTGGATCTCGGCCAACCTAGGGCGTCGATTCTATAGTTGTCCTGATCAAGTAAGTTCGTTTTAAGATTTAATGTACTAGTTTGTTTCGCAAGTAGCAAAGTAAATTGTAACAATAGTGGTTGTTTAATAACTTGCCATATTCATGATTAGGGGTCTTCTTATCGGTGGATATGATGGTATGATTTTGAAATATGTGCTCGTTCAAGAATTTTTTTATTTTATTATTTTTTTTAGAACAACTAGGACTTTTGAGGGGGAGAAATGAGTTGTAGGCAAGTTTAGAAGCTGCTCAAGGTGATGTGTGGAAGTGAAAGATTTACCTGGTGCTTAGTTGGATATTGTTCTTGATTGTTTATGCACTTGGTTAACTTTTTAGCGTTAATATATGATGGTCGTGTTTTCTTATGTGGAAATATAATTACTTGTTAGGCCATCATGGTAGTGTAAGAACCTTGACCAAACTATTATGTAGTATGTTCTAACTTTAGATTATCTTGAATGGTAGTAACTTTGTCTCTCACATGGATATGAATTTTGTTCTTTTGCTTATGTTTATGAATTTGGTTAGATTTGGCTTTTAATGCTTATGAATTTGGTTAGATTTAGCTTTTAATTGTCAACATTGTTATAAAGTATTGTCTTTGGTTAGTTTTGGATTGATTGCCTCATCTTTATGCAGATGGTTATCAATTTGGTTAGTTTTGACTTTTAATTGTCAACATTCTTATGAAGTATCGATTTTGGTTAGTTTTGCCTTTATCAATTTACAGTAGAAGGTGATGCAGTCATAGACTTTGCTATAAGATACAGTCCACACAAGATGCAAATTATGCACACAATGAAAATACACAAACATAACATGGTTCCATAGATAATGCAAATGGATATAATTCCAAATGCATAAAATTTCATACTTTTCAAAGCATGATAATTAGAGTTAGACACACATATGTTTTAGAGTACATAACTTGTCCATAGCAAACATAAAGAAATATTGTCTACTTCATTAGCATAGAAATTGACCTATGGTGAGGCCATCATTCTTTCCAGTAGCTTTCTTTGCCTAGTCATTCTTAAGTGAAGTAGTCGGGATGAAACAAAAACTTCTTACACACTACTTGAATGGACACGAGTGAGACTATGATTGATCATGTTGCTGGGATTGAGACTGGGATTCATTATGTATGCTGGGATCATCAGTAGCTTGAACTTCACCTTGTTTGTTTGTTTCAACATCTTGAGTAGCTTGATCTTGAATTTCAGATTGAACATAAGTTCCTTCAACTGCATCATCTTGACTTTCAATAACACCTGTACCTTCAGCTTGTTTATCTGCTGAAACTTTGTTACCTGTAGGATGTGTCTTCTTTGATGCAACCTTTTGAGGCACTTGTTTACCTTTTCCTTTAGCACTTGAACATTTTTGTTTAGTGCCAGTTTGACTACTTTGAGTTCCACCATGGCCAAGACATATTTTTCGGTTGTGTCTAGCAATGTCACAAACACTAAACTTTACACTATTCCAAGCCTTAGACAGCTTACCATTCTTCATAATCTCTTCAGTTTCAGGAGCCAACCTTACTCTTTTTTTACTAGTTAAGTTAGTTGCAGTTGTTTGAGGTTTTGGTGGAACAATTGTTATAGGCACAAATGATTTTTCCCAATGTTCATTGCTAGTTATGGGCTGGACATGGTGTTTGTAGGTTGCATCCCAAGTGTTAAGATAGTAACAAGGATGGCCCTATGTTTCTCTGACTCTACTTGTTGTCCATTTAAAGCCATATTCAATTGGTAGCAACAACATGTTTACATGGTAAACTGTTATCTCCATCTTCTGTAAGTACAAACCTTGTCTACAACATTAACTACACATTGGTCTCCCATGGTCCGCTAACACGAAACTTATCTCTCCCATTCAGTAAAATATTATACTTATGACCTATTTCTTATACCATCTAACATGTGTTGTGGGTTGGTGTTAGTGACCCATTATTCTCTTCATACATGCATTATTCTCTTCATACAGTATTCTCTAATGTATTCTAAGGCTGTAATAATTGGTTTGTTTATACCCTCAATTATTTTTCCATGAAACACTTGTCACATGTTATTAAGTAACACATCATAATAAGGTCTCCCTAAAATAAGACAAATAAAGTTGTATTACTTATACATTTCATAGTACTTTAACAAATACCAATTAAGTTAGACAGATAGATGACTTACATGAGAAATGTAACATTGACCAATGGATTGGTGGTATATGACTTAACCAATCATGACCAAGTTGACTAAATATCTTGAAAGCGACCATAGCTTTCTCAAACGTACAATAGTTAAGGCTGTTGCACATCTCAATAGATGATCTTTGAAGGTCCTACCTTTCCAATGAAGTTTCATATGCTCATAAATGCTTCTAAGACAAAATTTGTGCTCTGTATTTGGAAAAACTTCTCTTAAAGCTACAATTATATCCTGCACAAAAACACATATATTTAGTATCTATCTAAAAACAGAGCAACTTGAAATTAATACCAGTTTAAGGGAGTACCTTTTGCATGTCACTGATAAAAGTGAAGATTGAGTTTGGCTCAGTTTCAAGATCATCAGATAAACAATGAAGAAATTACCAAGTCCATGATCCTATGTTTTCTGATTCTGTAAAAGCATAAGCCAATGGGTATATACCATTTTGCTATCAATTCCAACAGCTCTTAGAAGTTGACCTTTCAAAGGACCATCAATAGGAAAGTCTCTGACACGCTTTAAATCCTTCCTTTAATGCACCTAAATAAACATACATTCTCTTGAATTCTCTTGTTGGAAGAGTATCCTCTGTTGGTCATTCCACATTCATCAGAACTGTTGTATTAGGGTTTCTCTTCTGCAACTCTTGAACATAGTCTCTCAATATGGTAAATTGTAGCTTGAATTCACCCCTAATGCCTCTTACTGCTATTCGTTTGGCTTTTAAAACCTTTTGCATTGACACTTGAAGCTCAAATTGGTTGGTAAGTTGATTATGAACAGACTTGACTGGAATTCATAGATTGGTTTGAATTTGTTCTGTTATTTGCTTTGAGATAAAGTTAAGGTAAAAATGTTTGAGTGCCCTTGATTGCAATCATGTGTGCTTATCGTTATATTTTCTGACTGTCCAAGGACCTTTTTCACCATCCTTTTCGACAAACAACATCCATGAACAGAGTATTTGGGAAGGGTCATTTTTTCCTGAAATTAATGCATTTAAACCCTTTTTGGTTAATGGACGTTTACATGGGCTTATATCCAGTCCAGTACTTTCACTTGGGCCTGATAATGGAACACAACCCATAGATCTGACCCTTATTCTTCTTTTTTCATTCTTTAGAAAAAGCAACTCTGATGTGCGCGGAAGGCGCGTTAAAGTCAAGGAAACTTCCTTTTCTTGAGCAAGTTTTTCAACCTCCTAGACAGTGAACCTAATCGTTGTAGTGTAGTATGGGGTAAGCCTCGGGGATTGATATCGTTCTCTAGGGGAATAGGAATGCTAGTAAGAAATATATGACGAGAAGGTGGGGTTGAGGATGATTCTTTTTTTATCTTTTTTATGGTTTTTAGAAAGCTAATGTAAAATCTCGAGGCAATTGGTTTGGGGGTGGTACTTCTACCGATTACTCTACTTTAACTAATTATCTAATTATCTAATTACTACGGGTAGCTATGTCTAATTGAGGTGTGCTCGTATGATGATTAAATATGTGTTCACTTAGATACTATTACTCCCTAGTTATCTTTTATTGGTTGGTTGAGTTGTCACGTCCTTTATCTTAATGCGTTGTATTCCTAAAGGTCGTAGGGTATGCGTAGTCCCTAGTTCTTTGAGGTTATCTCTCGTATATGACTCACGGAGTCGGCAAGCCTAAGCTATTTCATCCATGAACCATATCATCATAAAGCATACTCAAGCATTAAACACAACGAAAAGCCTAGTTGCACTCCTAAGCCAATTTCAATTAAGACAAGAAACAATCTAACAATAATCAATAACTAGGTTTCATAGATCTAAGTAAACACACAAGTAATTTAGCTAGACATGATGACAAGCAAGCATACACACAATCAATCGAATATGGGGTAGACATAATGATAAATTAGATTGACAAACTTATCTTGATGTGTAAAATAGGGTATGGGACCTAGAATCTTGTCAAGTCGGACTACAACCGATTTAGGGTTTGCTCTCCAACAATCTACCTTCTCAAATACGTAAAAATCGAATTCTATATATAGATTTACAATCGTGGCGTCACCTTTTGCATAGGGCGCCGTCGGTCGCCGTTATTAGGGTTTCGTCTGGTCCAAGTCATCGATGGGTCAGTGTCACTTTAGAGTTGTGACACCGTCGGTCTTTAGTTGAGACGTCGTCTTGATTCTAGATCCGGGCCGTGCAGGTGAAAACCGTGAGTGGCGCTTTCATATTTAAAGTGTGACGCCGGTTACATGACCGAATTTTCACTAAGCCGTCGCGTGCATGTTTTGATCAAGTCTTCATAGAGGACGTCGCCTTTGGATGGGACACCGTCGAGTTCTCACGATCGGTTTTGAGTGGCTTGATCTTGACTTTGCCATTTTCTTCATGTTTTTGCTCCTTTTCGTCCAAATGTGCGTCATTCCAAAGATTTTGCTTCCAAAAGACCTAAAAAGTAAAAGGAACGAAATTAAGCGAAGAACGGATATAAAATGTGTCGAAATAGGGCTTAAATGACCCCTAAAGTGTGCGTTTTAAATCCTTATCAAATATCCCTACACTTGGTATTTGCTTGTCCTCAAGCAAATGTGCTTTTGACCAATCAATTTATAAGTTAGGGGTATGAAGCATTGGTTTAAAATACTTCATAACAAGTAAATGCACCACAATAGTCATAACAAGCACGGAAATTATATACTAGCACCTCACAAGTGGTGTTTGGATTCTCTCATCTCTCGCTTATATGAAATATAATATGAATCGAAATGGAAGATAAACACTCATTACCTAGCATAGTACATAGATTACCATAAGCTTGAGAATAGATCAAACCTCCACCGCCTTGGCGTAAGCACCTAGGAACAACTATCTAAGTGGTCTTTACAAGGGTTGTAACGTTAGCCTTAGGGTAGGAAAACAAAGGGTTTTGTTGGATAGGGGATATTTGGTGGTGGCAAGTCAAAATCTTATGTTACAATCATGTAAGCGTGGCGTTGCTAAGCTAAGACTCGACTCACTAAACTAGATAACTTGAAAAAAAACATAAATTTAAGAACATAAACATAAAGATAGATGTAAAATGGTAGCCCATTTTTTAATTTTTATTTTTTTAACACTTTTTTTTCGATTTTTTCCATACCTTTTTACTCTACCATCCTCTACGATAACATCAAAATATAAAGGGATTCTTTGGAGCATCCCTACACTTGAGTTTTATTTCTCTAACACTAATTGACCCGATTTGAAAAGATCAAAACACTTTGAGTATTTAATTACGTGAACAACGGAATTTGAATTTATCCTTTTTCTGTTACTCCATTAAATATTACTTTTACCCATGAGTCCCAATCGTCCCAAAGCTGTACAAAAGATATGACTCGACTTAGCAACCATGCAAGTAACTAGATATTTGAACTAAGGGTTTAGCAATGATAACAATAATGCACTAAAGATGAGTGCATACATGGTAGCTAAGGCGATTTGGGTGTACATTTGGGGTAGATTGTAAAAATGTTCTTCATTGATGTTTGGAAAACCAAAACATCACGAGAACCGCGAAAAGGATAGGCTCTAAGGGGTTAACTAGGGGTATCGTGTACTAAAGATGAGTACATCGCAAGGGTGTGGGGTAATTACTCAACCGATGTGGAAGATGTAATTATAATACAGGTTTCAAACAGGGGTTATCCTAATGCCTCTTATCACTTAGTTACTCCTAACTACACAAGTGTAGTCTCACTAGCGATCTCGAAATGCATCACAAAACAAGTTTTAGAATCTATTATACTACCGGTACACTCTCTAAGCATTAAAGATGAATGCTTTTATTCCTAAAGATCTAGGGCGAACCTCGCATTTTGGGGTGGAATTTGAGTGGTAAGCGGTTTTGTGCTAGTCATATAATTCCTATCCATGAGGCGCTTTATTAAGACTAAAGTTTAGCTCGTAAATGTCATAAAATTTTTTAAATTTGGTGCTAAAATTACCCTAACGAATATTTCTCATAGTTTATTACACAAATTACCAAGGACAAGACAAATGATCAAGTGAGTGAATAGTTTTTAAGTCCCCGTTTTATTCTCCATCCCTACACTTAACTAAACATTGTCCCTAATGTTCCCCGAAAGCATCAAAGTAATGATATAGGAAGGTAAGTAAGGAAAAGAAACTAGTACTCCCCTGATTAGCTCGGTAGGATACGTGTGAAGTTGCGATTAAATTCTTTTTTAAGAAGAATGCATAAGTAATAAGCTTCATCCAATGTGTGTTTCTTCTTCTTGTTCAAAATAACTTGCACACTCATAAGAAAACGACAACCCAAAGCATCAAACCGAACAAAGAAAAATCACAACAAGATGTAACTCCAGTCTTAGAAACAAAGTAAATAAGATATAATGCTTGTGGAATGGATGTTTGCAGTTTTTTTTGAAAAATTAAGATTTGAAAGCTTCCAAAAATCACAAGTTAGACAGAAAACGAAACTGAGAATCTGTTGCCATATTGCCTGACGCCATCGGGTTTTAGTCCCGACGCCGTCAGGTTGTCCTGACAGAAAGGGTCTGGTGCGTTTTCTGGAAAAATTACCTCATTAAAACATGGAAAAATTCATGTAAAACATCTATTATGACTCGATACAAGCATTTGACTCTAACAAACACACAAATATATCAATTTCAATTATCGTTAATCTCATGTTCATGTTCTTAAAAACATATTTGATCTTCCCTACTTATCTTTTTGTAAAATACCTTTATATGTAATTAAGACGAGGTTAAAAACAAAATAAAACATTTTCAAAAAGTCTAACATGAGAATAAACAATAATGAAAAAGATATATAAACACAAAAATAAAAATGAAAAACAAATATGCAAACAAATAAACATGGGTTGCCTCCCAAGAAGCGCTTGTTTTTGTTCGAGTCACGAGCTTGACTCTACCATTATTTAACGGATAAAGGGGAAGTTTTCCCTACACTTAAGCTTAAGTGCGGGTGATAGTATCGATACACACCCTTAGGGTGGAAATTTCCTACGTGAGGAGAGGGTGATGGGTGATTTATATGCTCAAAGGGATGTGCTCCATTCATTGTAATCTTACCTAATTCTATTGGTGTAGCGGGTGAATCAAATCTTTCTCCTAGAAATGGATCATCTTCTATCAACTTCAAAAGATTCTTCGTTAAGGATCCATCTTGACCTAATAAACCCGGTTTAAACCCATAATGTTTCTTATTATCAACCATGAATGGGTGATGTAAGTGTGTGTTGGGAAATAAGCTTATTGGAGTTAATACTTATTGTAATAGAGTTAGTACTGATAGTGTTAAATGATAAGTATTAACTAGTTAGTACTGATAGTGAGAAAGTTAGTACTGATAGCTTTAAGTTTGTACTGATGTAAGTATGGAATGTCGTGTAAGAGTTGTAACAACATATCTTCTATTCTAATAGAAGATATGATATACTTAGTCCATAGTTATCTCTGTAAGGGATCTCCTTAGTGTATAAAAGGAGATCCTAGCTAGGTTAAACATATATCATATTCTATCCGTCTAAAGTAGAGCTTCAAGGTTGTAAACCCTAGTACTAGAAGAGTACTCGTATTATTACTTAATAATATTGAAGTTGTTGGTGTTATACCTTGTTTACATTGTCTTTACATTAAATATTCTAAGTGCATACAAGTAGTTTCCAGATACTTGTGTGTATTCACAACAAAGTTTCTCATTGTTGTTTTGGAACCATCCAAGGCAACTAACAAGTTTGCAAGCTAAGTGTTCTAGATCCAAGGTTTGGGACTCCACAAGTGGTATCGAGCTTGTGTCATGAAGCTTTGTTTTTAGAAGATCCTGTGTTGACATATCTCAAGAAATGGATTTCGAATCAATGCAATCCAATCTTTGTTAATAGAGTTCCTAAGTTGCGACCACATGAATATGAACTATGGAGAATGCACATAGAGCGGTACTTCTTGGTACTTGATTTCAAGTCTGGAACATTGTGCTCTATGGAGACTCTTACAAAAGCATGTCCTTTGAATAAGTTCTTTGGTAAGATCGTCACTACGGTGAAAGGTGATCCTATCACTAATGAAGAAATGGCTTTAAGAGGCAATGATCTCAAGGCCGAAGTCTCTACTTATGGCAATCCTCGATGATCATCAACTCACCTTCAACAAACACAAAGATGCACAGTGCATTAAAGGCAATTGAAACCATATTTGGTGGAGATTACGTCACCAAGAAAACTCAAAAGACTCTGTTGAAGCAAGAATTTGAAAACTTCACTGCTAGTGCAACTGAGTCCATTGACTTAGTTTATAATAGGCTTCAAAAACTTGTTAGTCAATTGGCTGTATTGGATGTGGAGTTCTCCATAGAAGATGTCAACCTCAGGTTTGTTAGAAGTCTTCCATCACCTAAATGGGACACTCATGTCATTGTATGGAAGAACAAGCCAGATTTCGAAACCATGAAGTTGGACAATCTATTCAACAGCTTTAAGGTGATTGAATAAGACATGAAAAGAAAAGCAGCTGCATGTTCCAGTTCTGGAGCACAAAACATAGCTTTTGTGGCTCATCCTGTCACTGGCAATGATGTGGATAGCTTTGTCGTTAGTACTCCTAGTACTAATGTTAATACTGATAGCTCAGTGACTACTGCAGCATGTATCAATGAAGGCACAATCTATGCTTTCATAGTTGAACAAAGTCATGGATCCCAGATCACTCATGATGATCTGAGACAAATCCATAAAGATGACATGGAGGAGATGGACATCAAATGGAATATTGCCATGATCAGCATGAGGGCAAAAAGGTTTATGAAGAAAACTGGAAGGCAGATTAAAATTAATGATGCAGATGTGGCTGGGTTTGACAAGGGAAAGGTTGAATGCTACAAGCTGTGGCAAGCTTTGGCATTTGCCGGGGAATACATAAGCCCTAGGAGCAAGGGAGAAATCGATCTTGACAACTCCTCTTCAAAAGCAATGGTGGTCATTGATGGTGTTGGATATGATTGGAGCTTCATGGCAGATGAAGAAGAGACCCCAATCAACATGGCTTTGGTATCTGAGGTACTTCATTGTTCAGATACATGCATTCCATTAGACAAATATTTAGAGCTAAAAACCAGGTTTGATAATGTGTCTGAAGAACTTTCTAAAACTGAGTATAACTTAGCAAATCATAAGAGAGGTTTAGCAGTCTTAGAAAAACAAGTTAAGCATTATAAAGAAAATGAGTCTCTATTCTTTGAAACAATCTGCGTGCTTAATAGGAAATCTCTTTTAAAGAAGTCACCATAAATGTGTTAAAGAAGAACTAGAGAAAGTCACTATAGCTAAAGATAACATAGACTTAAGTACTGAGGCTCTTCAAGACGCAAAACATTATAACACTAAGAGAGTTGATAAATTTCTTGAAAAAGCTCTAATTGTCAAAGCAAAATCAGGTATGGGTTATAATGATGTACCACACCCATTCAGAGGAGTTCATTCACCTCCTGATATAGACCTTGCCCACACTAGATTAGCAGAGTTTCAGGAACCCATATTTGTCCGAGGCCCTACAATCAAAAGTACTTTCCCTGAAAAGACTGATGAAGTGTTTGAAAGTGCTAGTGACACCTCCTTACCTGAGATATCTGAATCTGAAAATAAAAAGGCTAGTGTAGAGTCTAGTGAACCAAAGCAAGAACAGGCCACTAAACCAGTAAAATCAATTGACAAACCTGTTAAAAAGCCAGTAAAGTACGCTGAGATGTATAGAAACAGGTCATCTAGTCCTAGAGGTAACAAGAGAAACTGGAATCAGTTAAAATCTGAACAACTAGGAGATGAATTTGTCATGTATAACAAATCTTGCTTTGTGTGTGGTAGTTTCTCTCATCTGCAGGCTCATTGCAGATACCCTATGAGACCCCATCCCATCATGACCCCCATAGCAGTTCTTCTCACAACTGGCATAAAACCTTTGAATTATGCAAGGCCAGTTAATACTGCTAGACCACAACCCAGAGTATTTGATGAAAGACCTAAAAGAAACTTCTCAAAATCATCATCTACTTCACCAAGGTCCTTTAAATCTGCAAAAACCTTTAACTCTTATGATGAACAAATCAAGTTTTACAAGAAAAAGGTTAATACTTATGAGCCAAAACTTAATACTGATAGGCCAAAAGTTAATACTTTTAAGCCTAAAATGAAACCGATTGGCTCTAAAGTGAATGTTGCAAAGGGAAACAAGGGCAATGTTGTTAAGCCCTCGACTTGTTGGGTGAGAAAGACCACTCATTAACAAAGCATCGATTACTCTCAAGAAATATGATTACATTGATGCACGAGGCAGATCTAAGTCACTGATGGCTTGGGTCCCCAAAAGGAACTAATTTCCTTTATTTTATGTGCAGGAACACTCCAACAATAATGATGATCTTGGCTATTCAGACAGTGGGTGTTCCAGGCACATGACTTGAAATATATCCTATCTTTCAGACTTCACTGATTTGAATGGAGGATATGTTTCTTTTGGAGGTGGAATAGGTGGAAGGATTATTGGTAAAGGCACAATCAAGACTGGTAATTTGGACTTTGAAGATGTGTACTATGTGAAAGAACTCAAATACAATCATTCGATGTGTCACAAATGTGTGACAAGAAGAATTTTGTTACATTCACGAATCGATTACTTGATTTTATCTCCTAACTTTAAGTTGCCCAGTGATGATCAGGTTCTACTTAAGTTTTCTAGGAAAAGCAATCTTTAGAGTGTCAATATGAAGAACATAGTTCCCAAAGACAATCTTACATGTTTAGTTGCTACAGCTTCTTTGGATGAGTCTATGTTATGGCATAGAAGGCTAGGTCATGTGAACTTCAAGGTAATTAATGTTTTAGCTAAAAATAACCTTGTAAGAGGTTTACCTTCAAAAAGATTTGAAAATAAACAGACCTGTAGTGCTTGTCTCAAATGAAAGCAACATAGAGCCTCTTGTAAGCCCAAGGTTTATAACTCTATCACCCAACCACTTCATATGCTGCACATGGACTTATTTGGCCCCACCAATGTAAGTAGCCTAAATTTTAAGAAGTATTGTTTGGTTGTGTCTGATGATTTTAGCAGTTTACTTGGGTTTTCTTTTGAACACTAAGGATGAGACCAAGAAATCCTTAAGTCTTACATAGATGTAGTAGAAAACCTAGCTGATAAGAAGGTTAAAATCATTAGGTGTGATAATAGGACATAGTTTAAAACCAAGTGATGAATGATTTACATCAACTTAAGGGTATTAAAAGAGAATTCGGTGTAGCTAGAACTCCTCGACAAAATGGGGTTGTTGAAAGGAGAAATAGGACATTGATTGAGGCTAGGACTATGTTAGCGATTCCATGTTACCCACAACATTTTGGTGAGGCGATTAATCTGCTTGTTATGTTTAGAATAAGTCTTGATTGTGAAGCCTCATGGAAAGACTCCCTATGATCTGTTTTTAGGTAGAAAGCCCACACTAGACTTTCTTAAACCTTTTGGGTGTCATGTCTCTATTCTCAATACCATTGACCATTTAGGTAAGTTTGATGGAAAATCTGATAGTGGATATTTGGTTGGCTACTCATTGAATAGTAAAGCCTTTAGGGTTTATAATTCTAGAACCAGAAGAGGAGAATCTGCAAATAGAGTTTCTTGAGGACAAACCTAGTGTAGAGGGACTATGACCAACATGACTTTTTGATATTGATAGGCTAACAGAATCTATGAACTATGTGCCTGTTTCTGTGGATTCTAACATTGAATAGTAGAGGAGAATCTGCACATAGAGTTTCTTGAGGACAAACCTAGTGTAGAGGGACTATGACCAACATGGCTTTTTGATATTGATATGCTAACATAATCTATGAACTATGTGCCTGTTTCTGTGGATTCTAACATGATTGCAGGAGAAAAGCAAGTCGGATCTGATTCGATGAGGATGATGATTGCATTCTATTGCCCATTTGGAATGACAACTTAGGTGGAAGCACTTCTTCAGGGGAGGCAAACAAAGCTGATGATCAGCCTCCAAAGACCCATGAATCTAATCTTGAAGAAGATGCAACCAATCCTAATGAACCGATGGTGAACCTCAAGTGTTCGATACAAGCGTGGTTATCTTGATAAGCCACAAGTTAGTCTTGATGAGCCAAATTTTAGTATTGATGGTCCTCAGTCTACTCCATCGATCAATGAGACGTTCATGATCCTTTTGGTGAAGCTGATGAGATTGATATAACTAATATAGCTTCATTATATATTGTTCTGCTACACCACACGAAGAATCAATCGGGATCATCCTTGGAGAATGTTATTGGGGATGTCAATCTTGAAGAACTACAAGATCTAAAGTTGACATAGTGAAGCAGATTCTTGATTGCCATCTATGAAGAAAGAAATCATGGTGCCTCACAAACATGTCTCTTTGCCTATTTTGTTTCCCAATCGAACCAAAGAAAGTCTATAAAGCCCGAAGATGAATCACGGTAGAAGCAATGCATGAAGAGCTTCTCAATTTAAACTTCAAGATGTATGGGTCTGGTGGATCTTCACGATGGCAAGAGCTATTGGCACTAAGTAGGTTTTCGAAACAAGAAGGATGAAAGGGTGTAGTAATAAGGAACAAGGCTAGGCGGTAGCTCGGGGGTATACAGCGGGAAGGGATTGATTATGAAGAATTCTTTGCTCCAGTGGCAAGGATTGAGGCTATCAGACTTTTCCTGGCCTATGCATCATACAAAGACTTCACAATATACCAGATGGATGTGAAGAGTGCTTTCCTAGTTTCCTTTATAGGAAGATTGAGGAGGAGGTGTATGTTTGTCAACCTCCTGGTTTTGAAGATCCAACCTTTCCAGACAAAGTGTACAAAGTTCAGAAGGCACTCTATGGTCTGCAGCCCCAGGAGCTTGGTATGAAACTTTGGCCAAGTATCTTTTGGGTAATGGCTTCAGAAGAGGGAAGATTGACCAGACTCTATTCATCAAGACTGTGAAGATTGATATCCTGTTGGTGCAGATATATGTGGACGGCATTATTTTTGGTTCAACCAAGCAGGATCTATGCAGAGAGTTTGAGAAATTGATGCATGACAGGTTTTAGATGAGTTCTATGGAGAACTCACCTTCTTTCTTGGACTCTGAGTCAAGCGAAGATGAGATGGCATATTATTTTTCAGGATAAGTATGTCAAGGAGATTTTAGTGAAGTTTGGCTATGAAAATAAAAAGATTGCAAGCACTCCTATGGATCACAATAAGCCACTACTTCGAGATGCTGATGGTGAAGATGTTGACCAGCATCTCTACAGGTCCATGATTGGATCTTTGATGTATTTGACTGCCTCCAGACCAGATATTATGTTTGTTGTGTGTGCATGTGCATGATTCAAGTCTCTCCAAAGCTTTCTCACTTGCATGCAGTTAAGAGAATATTTAGATATCTGAAAGGCCATGCTCAATTAGGCCTTTGGTATCCTAAGGACTCTCCCTTTGATCTGGTAGCTTACTCGGCGGTGATTATCTTTGGGGCAAGTCTTGATAGGAAATCAACCACGGGAGGATGTCGGTTTCTTGGTGATAGGTTGATTTCATGGCGGTCAAGCGAGCATTGTGGCAAACTCTACAACCGAGGTCGAGTATGTAGGCTGCGCAAGTTGTTGTGGTCAAGTCCTCTGGATTTAGAATCAGATGCTTGATTATGGGTATAATTTCATGGGCACTATCATTTATGTTGATAACAACAGTACTATATGCATTATCAAAAATCCAGTTTTTCATTCTAAAACTAAACATATAGAGATACGACATCATTTTATAAGAGACTGTAATGAAAAAAAACTCATTCAGGTTGAAAGAATTGATACTGAGTTTAATGTTGCAGATATTCTAACTAAAACTTTTGATTTGGGAAGGTTTCAGTACTTGGTCACAAGTATTGGGATACTTCATCCATAATATGTCTTATCTCTCTCTATTTTGTAAAGTTTTGTAAACTGGTACTTAGTACTGATTATTGTCAAGTTAATACTGATTGTGTTAAGTTAATACGGATTGGCAATAAAATTCCTTGGAGTGTGTTTTCTTGGTTTTGGACTAACTTTTCAGGTATAACACAAGCAGTATGGACATGGTGACTAGGTGTTACAGCCCCGTGGTTTTCTTGCCTATGCTTACTCTGAAGCCACCACATGATGGGACTTGCTGTAACAATGGAATGTGTGATGCCAAAGCATTTTGTGGCATCTTGTGCTTATAATGAACATGAATTGATGGTTTTAGTTGGTCGGATCATTACGCACTAACCCACTCTTTGCCATTCTATCATTTTACGAGATAGTGTGACTAACCTAAGCGCATCGGCTTAGAGAACAATGAGCAACCGTGAATCCAACACTTGTGTTGGAGGTAACACATGCCACGAGTGGAAACCCCGTCGGGAAGGCCCTTTTAATGGGACTATCTATCACAGCAAAGGCTATGCATCGAAACCATTAGTTTTCACCAAACTAGAGGCCATCTATGGTCGACCTTGATCGATGTCTGTCACCACACTTAATCCCTTCTAAAATGGGGTTTCGTATTATAATTTCCAAACTATAAGATAATCTTGATGGGTAAAGTTAATATTGATGGTTATAAGTTAGTCTTGATAAGCATAGTTAGTCTTGATGAACTAGCCGTTAGTACTTATTCCAAAAGTCTCATTATGCAATGATTACTTTTGCAAGTAGAGTTGTTGACCTTTGTTTTCCTATAAAGAGTTTCCTAATTGGTTATTCTTCTCTTATTACCATAAATATCTATAAAGCGGTTCAACCAATATTCTCGAAATCTCTATAAAGTGCATAACTCTTCAATTGCTTTCACCACAGAACAATAAAGGCTTTTGCGACTTAATCCCACTTTTCTAACCCTAACTTTGTTCATCTATGGCTCCCCTTGACTTTGTCGACAAATACAATATGGTGGCATGCTTGGACTTGCCAGATGGACATGATGAATTTGCAGAGATTGTAGCTTTTCTAAACCGTAGCACCATCATGTTTGCTCTTCTTTTAAACCCTACAATCTTATGTACCCCTGTCAGAAAGTTTTGGCAAACTGCTATTGCCTCAACAACTGAGGAAGGGGTACAACAGCTAATTGGTACAGTGGATGGCACTCAAATTTTTATTACTGAGGCATCTCTAAGAGAACATCTTCATCTTAGAGATGCTGAAGGTATTACCACCTTTCCAGTCACTGAAACTATTGAACAACTCCCATTGATGGGGCATGCATGACAACACTATTAATTTTCACAAAAGTCGGTTTCCCCACAATGGAGGTTTCTCATTCATACCCTCTTACACCGCTTGAGTCACAAAAGGACTGGTGGGATGCTTTTCCCACAAGCATAGCCACCCTTGATCCGCCTTTGCAGCAGTGAGGGTGTTTAATTTTCAAATTACATATTTGAGGGTATGCTTAAAAATGTTGTTAGTAAAACCAAGTTTCGATGTATCCTGGTTTATTCAAATGTTTTGGATCTTGAAAACAAAACCTACAACCTCATAAAAACATTTATCCATCAAAAGTACTCATAGCCAAAGTGTTTTCCAATATGTTAAGGGTTGTGGTAGGGTACAGTGGGGTTGTAGTGCCATTATTTCCTAACATGCTTATTGCAGTGGGTGACGGACCATCAAGCACAGGTGGCTCCCAACACACACCCACAGGTTATCAACATTCACCACCTCAACAAACTTCATCAACCACTAGGCACACCAGACAGGAGAGTGGGACAGCTCAGCTCCATTCTTCTCCCAATCTTGTACCATATGAGCCTATCCCAGGTAGGGGTGTAAACGAGCCGAGTCGAGTCTAGTACTGCCAAGCTCGAACTCGACTCGATTAGTAAAACTCGAGCTCGAAACTCGACTCGAGCTCGTTCAAGCTTTGGATTTTAAGCTCGAGCTCGGCTCATCATCTCAAACTCGAGCTCGAGCCCGATTATTGCCACTTTTAAAGCTCAAATCGATGAAAAATGGGCATATAAAGCTCGACTCGACTCGATTTTAAGTAATTATATGTATATAAAAGGGTAAAAGTGTAATATCATTGAAGCTCGATAAGGCCTCGCGAGCCTCACGAGCTGAGCATATTCGAGCTCGAACTCGGCTCGAAAGTGTACTCTAGTAGCTCGAGCTCGAGCTCGACTCGTTTATATCGAGTCGATTTCGAGTAGTTCTGAGTCGATCTCGAATAGCTCGCGAGTCATCTCGTCTGTTACACCCCAATCCCGGTGATTAAGGGGATAGAATGGTGAGGATGCCACTCGCACGGGCTTATAAGATGGTGAGGAAAGTGGTAACATAAATAAGACCCAATCCACGCCAACACCTAGTGAGCAATCACAGGGTGGACCCAAGCACATGCTAAAAAGGGGGGTGTATCTGTCGAGGCTAAGCACGGGAGTGCATCTCAAATGCCCGATGACCCACCTCTCTTAGCAGTCACACACCGGAAGTGGTGAGGCGGTTTGACACTTGAGAATATGACGACTTTGTGATTTTTATGCATAAAGGTGAACACAATGGAGCTTACCTTTGGATGAACATAAGAAAACGCATCAAAAGTTCATACCGAATGCTATCGAAGATGAAAAGGCTAGGCGTCAAGTTAAACGCTTTCCAAGCCAACTCAAAAGCCTCTCCAATCACTACTTCAATAAAAAGAAGGCCAAGTTCATTATATCCAAGTACATCTCTGATAATTCTTCCAAATAGGGAGGAGTTCGACATTCAAGGAAGAAGAGAGTTTGGTTAATGGCGGGGTAATCAAGACTTTCAAATCTCTTTCTTGGATGATGAAGAAGATGTTTGAAAAACCACACATGCGAAGAAGTGCTCGGTGCTCCTACATGCACTATCAAGACTATCCTAGTTAGTACTTACGGTGTTGTAGTTAGTCTTGACACACAATAGTTAGTACTCATGGTGCAACTCAATCGAGACTATCTCCAATCCGCAAGTAGTCTGGAAATACAACAAACCATGACAATAGAGGCTACTACTATCACCACCATTACACCACAAGAAGACATTGATGAAGAGAATAGAGTAACACATGCTGTTCTGGGACTTCAAAGCCTGAAGAAGTTAGTCCATATCTCTCCAACCTACAAGAAGCCTCTTGTCCTATATCTGAGAAAGAAGACCAAATAAGCAGCAACCAAGCCCAAAGAAAAAGGAGTATCTATCAGAGAAGGTGCTCCACCATCCCCAACTTCAGTTCCTAAGATTGATACCAAGGACAAAGGTAAAGGGATACTTGTGGAAGTATCAAAAAAGAAGAAGGAGATTGAGAGGTTAAATGAAGAAGCAGCAAGACAACTTGCGCAGAGTGGGATGAGCAAGAGGTCATGCAGACAGAGAAAAGAAAAGATGGCTAAAATTGAAGAAGTCGGCGGACTTGGGATGACATGAGAGCTAGAGTTGAAGCTACTCAAGAGGTACAATAGAAGCTGCAGAGGATCAAGGAAAAGTATTAATGAAGCGGATCATATGTTCGGTGAAATATTGGCTAGAAGACGAGCCAATTCGAGACAAAGGGAAGTGGAAAAGGCCTCAAAACCTCCTAACAAAAGTCAACAAAAGATGTATCTCTGCAAGTACATTAAATATCAAGGTGAAGACAGAGAACCTTGAAGCGGCTAAATCAACTACCTTGGGAGACTCTTCAAAGACTAGCCGATTTAACTCAAAGAAGATGTCAGCATTTACACCTATGTCGATGATGATTTTACTAAAAGATCACAAACCATTGATCCCATTACAAGTTTCAAAAGACCATCGAAGAAGGAGGTTCTTCATACGCACCCAAAAGACTAAAAGCAAAAGATGAAGGTGGACTTACTAAAGAAGAACTTAATCATATGATGATAATTGAATCCCGGAAGATGCACTATATTCATAACCCATCAACACTAGGTATCCAATACTTGGTGGGATATCTACATCAAGATGGAAAAAGACAATGGCGATTCACAGGCGGTGGAAGGACAAGTGCTTACTTGTATCGATAGATCTGTTTGCTTCTATAGACGAGGATGATTTGCTCAAATTATGGGAATTTGTCAAAAGCAGGTTCAAGAATAGAGATCCGAGATAATGACAAGGATCCGGAGTTACTTTTGAATTGCGAATATATTTGAACCCGACCCACTAGAGAACAATGGAAGTATCAAGCGGTGAGGAAGAATTGTCTTGGACATTGCTTGATTCTGTGGACTACACTTGGTCACTACATGCAATGGGACATACATCTACATGTTGGTTGAAAGAACTTACCCTCTTGCCCTAGGAACACTTCGAAATGCTTACGCAGGCTAAAGATGGGCAATGCAGTTGAGATGGCTAAGGAGTTCTTGATTAAGATTTTTGATCGGTGGAAGACCTAGCGAAAGTGATGTTTGGAAGAATCCTCAAAGACGAAGAAAATTTATGATTACGAAACCCAATCACAAGTTTAGGGAGGATTGTTGGGAAATAAGCTTATTGGAGTTAATACTTATTGTAATAGAGTTAGTAATGATAGTGTTAAATGATAAGTATTAACTAGTTAGTCTTGATAGTGAGAAAGTTAGTCTTGATAGCTTTAAGTTTGTCTTGATGTAAGTATGGAATGTCGTGTAAGAGTTGTAACAACATATCTTCTATTCTAATAGAAGATATGATATATAGTCCATAGTTATCTCGTAAAGGATCTCCTTAGTGTATAAAAGGAGATCCTAGCTAGGTTAAACATATATCATATTCTAGCCGTCTAAAGTAGAGCTTCAAGGTTGTAAACCCTAGTACTAGAAGAGTACTCGTATTATTACTTAATAATATTGAAGTTGTTGGTGTTATACCTTGTTTACATTGTCTTTACATTAAATCTTCTAAGTGCATACAATTAGTTTCCGCATACTTGTGTGTATTCACAAAAAAAGTTTCTCATTGTTGTTTTGGAACCATCCAAGGCAACTAACACGTTTGCAAGCTAAGTGTTCTAGATCCAAGGTTTGAGACTCCACAGTGTGTAAGGTCATGGGTTACTCCTATATAAGCTTCCGCTCTACATGGCTTAGAGTCTACTACCTTTATCATGCAACTACCCGGATTATTTATGTTGATGGGTGGATTGAGGCCTAATTCAATTCCTAGATTCACATCCAAAGACGAAAAATTGGGTAAGGGTTTTGGTTGAGGCTCCGGTTCATCAAAACTAGGAACTTCTTTAGAACTAAGAGAGGGGTCATGACAAGCGACTAAACCTACATTCTCTAGTGGTGTTTGGTCCAAAGGTTCTATATCGATCGGGGTTCCTATAGTCTCTTCTACTTCTTCCGAGTAAGTTATAGGCGGTGGTGTTCCTTAAATGATGGTAGGGCTTGTAGGCTTGGATTTTCTACCTCATTCTCCCTTATACCTAGATATCCTATATGTTCATCATGTGTTTTAGTATGATCTAACCCAAATACACTCCTAAGTATCTCAAATCCTTCTTTAGCCATTTCAAATTCTTGGTCCGATTAATAAGAATTGTTCTCAAAAACTTGACTACTATGTTCTATTTGCCTAAAGGATTCCTCACGGGTGTCATATATTTTGGTGAAATCTATCCCACGCATGCAACTAGGTAGTTCAACTATAACCATCTCACAATCTTGTTCGGATTTAGGTTCCATGTTCTTAAAATCTAGGTCTTTCTGCTCATGGTGCCTAAGGTTGGATAAATCATCCTTATCTGTTTCCTCAAATTATGATGTAGACAAGCCTATAACTTCATTCAAACTATGGGTTACGCTTAGGAAGCTTTTCTCAAATGTTTTCCAAATGGTCTCACTAAAAGGAGTTGATACTAACCATGATTGTTGAATAGAAACCACACATGCACAAAATTCATCAAAGCCGTTTAACTTTACACCCATCTCCTCTTGGATATCTCTAAGATAACTTACAAATTCATTAGAACAATAAAAAGCAACTCTATCTATGAAATACAATTGTTCCTCGTTTGTTAATGATTCAAATGCAACTTCACTTGCCATAGCGACAAATGAAAAGGGTTTCACGAACACAAACACAAAGAATGGGGATAGACTACAAGGAAACTAATGAAAAGAGAAAAAAGATCACTTGATAGGAATCAAGCGAGTGGACCTAAAAGAGATAGAGATCTAACTAGCTATTCTATTCTCCGGCAACGGCGCCAAAAACTTGATGCGTGCGGAAGGCGCGTTCGGGTCAAGAAACTTCCTTTTCTTGAGCAAGTTTTCAACCTCTGGCGATGAACCTAATCGTTGTAGTGTAGTATGGGGTAAGCCTCGGGGATTGATATCGTTCTCTAAAGAAATAGGAATGCTAGTAAGAAATATATGACGAGAAGGTGGGGTTGAGGATGATTCTTTTTTTTTTTTTTTTCTTTTATGGTTTTAGAAAGCTCTTGTAAAATCTCGGGGCAATTGGTTTGGGGTGGTACTTCTACCGATTACTCTACTTTAACTAATTATCTAATTACTACGGATAGCTATGTCTAATTGAGGTGTGCTCGAATGATGATTAAAGATGTGTTCACTTAGATACTATTACTCCCTAGTTATCTTTTATTGGTTGGTTGAGTTGTCACGTCCTTTATCTTAACACGTTGTATTCCTAAAGTTCGTAGGGTATGCGTAGTCCCTAGTTCTTTGAGGTTATCTCTCGTATATGACTCATGGAGTCGGCAAGCCTAAGCTATTTCATCCATGAACCATATCATCATAAAGCATACTCGAGCTTTAAACACAACGAAAAGCCTAGTTGCACTCTAAGCCAATTTCAATTAAGACAAGAAACAATCTAACAATAATCAATAACTAGGTTTCATAGATCTAAGTAAACACACAATTAATTTATCTAGACATGATAGACAAGCAAGCATACACACAATCAATCGAATATGGGGTAGAAATAATGATAAATTGGATTAAAAACTTATCTTGATGTGTAAAATAGGGTATAGGACCTAGAATCTTGTCCAAGTCGGACTACAAGCGAGTTAGGGTTTGCTCTCCAAAATCTACCTCCTCAAATACGAAAAATCGAATTATATATATAGATTTACAATCGCGATGGTGTCACCTTTTGCATGGGGCGCCGTCGGTCGCCGTCATTAGGGTTTCGTGCAGGCCAAGTCATCGATGGGACGGCGTCACTTTAGAGTTGTGGCGTTGTCGGTATTTAGTTGAGGCGTCGTCTTGATTCTAGATCCGGGCCGTCTGGGTGAAAATTGTGAGTGGCGCCTTCATATTTAAAGCGTGGCCGTCGGTTATATGACCGAACTTTCACCGAGGTGTCGCGTGCATGTTTTGATCAAGTCTTCATAGAGGACGGCGTCGCCTTTGGATGGGAAGCCGTCGAGTTCTGTGATCGGTCTTGAGTGGCTTCGATCTTGACTTTGCCATTTTCTTCATGTTTTGTTCATTTTCGTCCAAATGTGCTTCATTCCGAGCATTTTGCTTCCAAAAGACCTAAAAGTAAAAGGAACAAAATTAAGCGATGAGATATAAAATGGGTGAAATAGGGCTTAAATGACCCCTAAAAGCATATGTTTTAAATCCTTATCAAACTCCTTCTAGTTTCTATGAAATACTCTCTTACCTTTTCTTTGACATGTTTTGCACTATTAAAGCCTTGACCACGGTAAAAGAATGTGGTATAAACACCATTATGAGCAGACTCGACCCAACCCTTGGCACCACGAGTTACCTATGTCCGAGTCGGAAGCATAAGCAGTGTAAAAGGCATCATCATCCATCACATGTAACTCATTTTCCAAATTCATGTCATGACTTATATTCGTAGATGTTCCTGCCATGCCTAACTCAGGACTCTGACTCTCTTGGACCAAAGCAAGTTGTACATCATTCTCCTCACAAATATTCTCTTCATTTTCCATAATTGTGTCACCACCTACATTGCCTAAGTGACTAGTCTGACTCACTTGGAACATAGTGATATCAACATCATTCCATGTTATTGCCATCAACATGTGCTCCTCCTACTTTCTCTAACTTCTTATTCTAAGTTACTTGGAACATAGTGACATCCACATCATGCTCCTCAAAGCTGTTATTGGCATCAACAAGTGCTCTTCCTACTTTCTCTAACTGCTTATCCTGAGTCACTCGGAACAGATTAACCTCAAAATGATCAGGGTCCCGAAAACTATTGTCCTTATCAATAAGTACTAATGCACCCTCACTGTTATCAACAAGTTGGCTGGCAAAGGACATGTCATCAAGGGTTGAAAATACATGCTTAATGTTTGGCAACTTGCTTGATTCCCCAATACAATTTATATCTATTGATACTTGTGTTAATTGCATAAAAGGTTGTAGTACATGCTCATATCAAGGTCATCTAAAACCAATATTCTACAACACGATTCGATAGCAGCACTAGCTACTTTTATACTTTGTTCATCCATCTCCTAAAATACAGTCTTAATAGATTGTGGAGACATTTCAGACAACTCTAATCTTGTCTTACCTATTTCAACATAAACATCTATCAATTTATGGTCTTTGACAATGTCTTTCAACAACTCAAGATTCACAGGTTCACGAAAACTAAACAAGCCATCATCCAATGTACTACCAAGCTTAACAAAGTAGTAGTAATTGGTTTGTCCTTCAACATAACCGATTTCGATCATGAGAGCATCCATTTCATCAACAGATACCTCATTCATTTCAACATAATCAACTTGACATTCCTTACCTCTTTCGTATATTCTCCTTGGCGGTTTTGTATGTACCATTGTGATGAAACCTCATGCTAAGCGAACCCGATCGACCGACTATTGAAACACATAACAAAACATTGTTACGATTATCTTACCTAAAGGGAAATACCTTAAACAATCTAAAAACATATCGGTGTAAACGATTATCACCCAAAACACCTACCATATCTCTGATTGCACATTTGCTCTGTCTCATGGTTATCAAAGAAAGGCTCTTCTATTTTTTGCCATAGAGTAAATTCAAGGTTGGTGCTTGTTAATTTCTTACTTAGATTATTGAGTGACATTGCATTAGGGTTTTTAGTTAGGCTTCCAAAACAAGTTTGGGGATGACTAATGAGTACACAACCTAATTATATTAGACATAATGGTGAGAAAATGGATTAGGCGTCATTTGGATAGTACATCGAGAGAGAGAAAAATGGTCACGATTAAAGGCAGTATACCCTCCAAATGAAACGGATAACTAGATTTTAGGATATATAACGGGACATTGACACATGCATTACGGGCGAGGAAGCAATCGGCCTCAAAACCCAAGTTTTGGACTCACGACGACGATTTTCTCAAGTTTTGGGCTCTGCAATGCTTTACAGCAGAGTTTAGAGACCAACGGTGCATTTTGTCAAAAAAAACACGGACTAAATAGAATGAAACTTTTGGTTGGCAAGCCAACCATAACTAAAAAGTTAAGGTAACCAATCACCAATTCGATTGAGCTAATGAAAAACACGATCATTAATTCGGTTGAAGGTCAACCAACCGAATTAGCGTTAGCGTTTACCGATCACATCCTTATTTTCTGATAGGATAGATTTTTATCATAAGTTACACAATTACGTTTCACTTTTGCCTTTGTTCAGTTGCTCTAACCAAATTGCTTGTTGCCCTACTACTACTAGCAAAACAAAAACATTTTCCGTTATTATACTTTTTAACTTTTTTCGTTTCTCTTTTCAATAAATGACATCAAACTATGGAAGGTAATTCATACTTCACAAAATTCTTATGCTAATCCCATGATTAGAATATATTTATTTGTTTTCTAGTTGCCTCATACAATTGTTTTGAGGAAGTATTTTACATCTTAAACTTTTTACATCTGAGAGACTAAATCTCATGATCCATCTAAAAGAAAAATCAATAAGCGATATTAAAACGTTTTATTATTTCACCTATTTATATAATTTAAATATCTCTTAAACCGTTAATCGTTAAGCGAAAATATTTACACCGTCGTGACAAGCATTTAATTATCTTTCTATAGACGGACACTTTGATATACTTTCGAAAAAAGAAAAAAAATCATTTTTTTCACGTTTTTCATATTTTTCACATTACTGAAATTTGCATGAAAAAAATTCATATATGATTAAACACTAAATTGAATATCACATGTGATATTAGTATTAAATCATATATGATATGTAATATCACATGTGATTTGATATGTATAACATATGTGATTTTACACTAGTATCACATGTGATATTATCATATATGATTTGACACTAATATCACATGTGATATTTAACTTAGTGTTTAATCATTTATGATTTTATAATGCAAATTCGATAATATAAAAAGCGAAAAAACTTTAAAAGAAACGTGAAAATATTTTTGAAGAAAAAAGTTGTCAAAGTCTTTAAAGTGTAATCTATAAATAAATGTTCGTCGCAATGATATATTTTTTTCGCTTAACGATTAACGTTTGAAAGATATTAATATTTAAAAAAAATGATGAAAGTGGGATTTTTAAATTGTTGAGATTAATCTCATCTATTAGATCAAATAAAAATGTATGGTGGAGATTTATCCCTTAATATATAAAAGATATTTTGTTCACAAATGATCTTAAATCATTGTTTTATTATAAAAACACCTTTGGTTATTGTACCTTTTTTTTTTCCTTTGTAACTTCTACTCTTACTTGATAAATGTGACTAAGAAGACAAAAAAAATACATAAAAGTGTAAAAACACAAAAAAGTAAAAATTTGACAAAGCTGTTCTGAAAATTTTGACAAGCCAAAAGTATTAAAAGACAATAAATACGAAAAAGATATGACATTAGTTGAAGTTGTCTTTTCAATAAGAGTAAGATTAAACAAAAAAAAATACTTGACAAGACTGTCATCAAGATAAAAAAATATGTGTAATCTATATAAGCACCACACCAAAATAGAAATTTGATTGACTTGCAACAACCTCACGCCTAGTAACTTCACACCACACTGCGTGATCTCGTTATCAAATAGGAGTCCCCCTCTTTTCTGATGCATCTTACCTTAACCGTATCCAGAAGCTTGACAAATTATTGCGGAAGGGCCAACAAAGTCATTTTTGTATTGTAGGAGGGCCAAACACTAATATCTGTTTTTTACATGTAAAAATCTATAAAATTATGGTAAGTGACAAAGTTGTGACAAACCACCACCCTCCCTGGTCCTCGAGAAGCTCCGCCTCATGCCGTATCATCACATTTGTTTTCATCGACAAACTAGGTTAATTTTGCGGTTCTAACCATGATTCATGCGTTGCCTTTCCACAACAACCAACATTTGACATCCAAGACAAATTCAGTGAAAACCAATTGAACATTAATTACAAAACAAAGAACCATGGCACATTTACATCTATTAAACCTAGCTTAGACTCAACCGCTAAAGGAATCCACTTGAACAAAAAAGCATTTAAGGCATTTCACTTAATCATCGACCTTTATTTGTTGGCAACATAAATTACTCATACCTTATTAACCACATAATTACAAATATAAATATTTAACAACTAATAGTCCTTTTTGCCGTTTTGATCTACATGGAGAGCCCATCATTACCTTAAGATGATTGGAACATGGGCTTGGCCCACAAAATGATTACCCAATACTAGTAGGTTCTTCTTCCATTAAAAAGTTATAAATCTGTAACCACCACAATTAATTTACATGTTACTTGATGCAAGTCATTAACCTTTTCCTCATACCTTTTACAAAAGTCATAAAGCATACTCCAAAATAATAATTTCGAATAACAACCACCTTTCTTTTCCATTTTTGCCCAAGGTGAACATAAAGTGCTACTCGAGTCTGAATACAGGTGCGACTCATGTATTTCGACTAGGAATGCTTTCTTACCTAAGGGATTTTATCTAATGACCAATCCAAACCATGTAACTTAATCAGTGAAAAACCAGATACCAAGAAAATCGAAATAACATTTGAGCGATGCTATATACCTAACGATAAACATTCCTAGTTGAAAGGTTTGTAAATAGCTCCAACTGGATAAACTATAATGTATGGATACTGGGATCATGAACACGAGCAAAGCATTGACATCGATAAACATGAGTCCCCAGTCGCTAGCTCATATGTAATGCACTTGTTTATTTTCTTATAACTTGCATAAGCCTTAGATTCGCACACATTATTTGGCATCCAGATTCTTAAGTTTGACAACACAGACTTTTAACTACAAGATACAGGATAAATTGACCTACATTAGAGTGCGTTTTATAATTTCTAGAAATCAGAAGCAAACTGGACATTTCACTAACCCATTTTCGTTACACTCTACACAACTAATTGACAATGGGATATCATTCTCATCTACCTCATCCACTACCACCTTTCGGCTACCGTTGCAAGAACAACAAAGAACAAAACGCATCCCCACACCCTTTGCATGGCCCACTAGTTGGGCTTTTCGGTATCCCACTCAGGAGCTGTTCTAACTTGCCTTCCTCGTGGAGCCCAACCACCTCTTCAACCCTCAATTAGTCTTCCTTTGATAAATAGCCTTGGAGGATCACCTTAGTGCTTAACGTCCGCCACAACTCTTCCCTGAACTCCATGTGCATGGAAACGTCTCGCTCATCATATAAAACTTGGAAACTTCCTAAAAGAAACCTGATAGTGTTGCAATCTTCAAAAGTTTTCCGTATACCTCTCAAGCTTGTTGTGTAGAAGATAACCGAATCATTTCCTCCTGGTGGACACTTCTCTTCAAATTCAACCAACAAATGGCTATCGGCTTTTTCCAGAATCGACACGTTCTTCTCAATCTCCTTCAAGCTCACAGGGGATCGAAAATTATCTTCATCCTTGATGTTGGTCGTGAGCGGTGGTGTTTGGAAGTATTGATTGAATGTATTGTCATGGAAAACTAGACCTTGTTTTAGAGTGGAAATGGCTGAAATGGTTTCAGTTTCCTAAGAATCTCCTCTCATTCCTTTCATCTCTTACTACACTTCTCATCAACTTGAGTGTGTTTATAGCTTAACTAAGATGGAGTCCTTCTATATACCATGTAATCCGACTATTTTATTAAATACCTAAAATACCCTTAAAAGATATGATCTTAGAGACAAAAACCATCATGACTAGTCTATTTGTAATGATGATATAAATAAGTTTTATAAGATAACTTCACAAAAGAAATTCTACGTGATGGGGCGAGTGTGTACAAGAGAAGGTGAGGGTAGATATCTCACCTAGTGCTCTAGTAGTTGTGTTTAGTGGGGTTGTATGTTCCGACCTTTGGTTGGAAACCCCCATCCAGTTATAGTAAGCTGATTACAATCAACCAATGACTAAGGCACAAGTCGATTTGACATGAGAATAACATAATTCAACTAATTTCCAGAAGGGTTTGTGCTTGGTGAAATTACGTAAAAGACCTCGAGGATTCGGTCAAATCAAGACCAAAAATTGGGAAGTGATGAAGATAGCGAACCAGATTAGGCTAAAAACTGTGGGGGACAAGGTATGGCACTACTTATAAGTCATAATTGAGTCACAAGGGGGGCTCTTGCAAAAAGGTTTATAAAGCACCTTCTTTTACTCTATTCATCGATTAGTCTTTTATGGATATAAAGTAAAGCAATAGTGGAGGGGTTAGAAGACTTTTTTGTACAAAACATGATACCTGTCTCCGAAATTTGAAACCTTTCAGCTTCTCATAAGTACCCCACAGGACCATGATGCCAATTTCTTGATTATCAGACTCGTGGACTGGACCTGTACACAAGCTCAGTCGAAACATTATTGTTGAGCACATGCGATTGTTTGCACATAAATAAATGAACAAAAGATGCGGGTAATGCACATGTGTCTACCAGCACTTAACTTCATGTGTGCACATAAATAAATGAACAAAATATGCGGGTAATGCACATGTGTCTACCAGCACTCAACTTCATGTTGACGCCCCACACACAAGCTTATTATATGGAATTTATACTCTTAACATATATATCATTATGCATTTACGAAGGCTAAAAACTGGCCTTTTCACTCGGGAAAAGATGATGATAAGGAGACAGGATATCACGGGGAAACATCATTTTTAAACGTACATACGTAGGACACAATAACCATAAATAGCAGTTATTACAGTCAAACTATCTAAACATAGTACAGTACCACAGGACAGAAGGAACATGGGATCATCTACAATAACTGTTTATTGATGGGTTGGTCGAGAACATGTTTCACGCACTTAACTGCTAGCAATTGCCGCCTGCTCAGCAGCATACCAGCCAATGCTGAAATCGAATGTGATGCATGTCAACTCCTTATTGTTACCATCTTTGATCTTCATTGTGAGTGTGTATGAGCCCTGAATTGGTTAAACAGCACTCGTAAGTTTCATGGAAAAATGAAAACAAATTAGATACACGGTAGGACTCACATATAAACACGAAACAGATGCACAGTAAAAGAATAAATTAGCTATAAACTGTATTAATGAACAAGATACGTCCTATACAAGTGATGGTCTAATTTCCAGAGGTAAATCAACTTTCGTAGTGATGCTCGCTCATTCAGCTTTTGATAATGCTAATAAGCATAAAAATCTATCATTCCTAGTCCTTACTTTGAAAATTTCCTACTTAATACTGTAATTTTAATCCTTATTTAACAATTTCAAAACAAACAAGTTAGCAATAAACCTAACCTGTTTGGTAAGTGTCTGGGTAACCGGGCCATGACAAATCACCAAACCATTTAATATGTGCAGAACTATAGGTTGATTAATCTAAACAACCAGGTCAAACTGGGATGGAGATAAGGCAAGGCGTGATTTGGATGAAGGAATTGGTAACTGGTGGTTGTTTCTACTTTTTACCATCTAAATACACAAATTCATGTTACTTTCTTATTAAATGATCATGACATGCGGCCAAATCAACGAAAACTATGAGAGGTAAAGAGTGGATTCCATGGGTCATCGTCCTATCATTAAGAGGATGGATTAGGAAGTTTAGTTGGGGACCTATATCATTTTCCTGCTCTCTTTTTTAATAGATATGTATCATTTCCTTTTCTGAAAGTGAATAAAGTTCATGAAAATACATTATTGGTTTTTTATTAATGTCAAATTATTTGATACTCTAAATATCCTCAAACATCCAATTTTGAAATATTGATTCAATGTTCATTAATAAGTAACAATTTCAGCAATTACGTTTATTATATACGTCAAAAAAATGAAGAGAAGTAGCAAGTCAAGGCGATCCAACCTAACACATTTGGCCCATTTTCAATCTTGCCCTCTCCCCCAATCCATTAAGACTCATTATCCAACTTAGTCTAATCCGTCTATTTGGCACCTCGCTAGTCGCCACATTTAGTTAAGTCGTTGTAACCGACACCCATAAATGTAGCTCAGACTTACTCATAACCATGAACTATGAAAAGTAATGATAACATCCTTGGTGTAGGACTTCCATTCAATAAAATAAAATATTTGGCAGGAGCAATACCAGAACTGAATATGAGTAACAATTTTATTAACGTGTTTTGTGCACTATATAATTTAAATATTTTTATAAATTGTCACACTCACCGTGAAGTTTGAGTTAACGAAATTATATTTTTTCATCAACGAAAGTGTTTCCTTAAATGGGGTTAACTCACACTAATGGACAGCTTGCCACATATTGCGGACACTAAATGGAATAAAGGCCATTCTCATCCAGCCAACTCGGTGATCAAGCCCATGAATTCAATAGCAGAAAATCAGGCCCATATAGAAACTGCTGACAAACAATCCAGTCTGATTCCGTAAATAAACACCATTTTGACCAACCTAAGTGTTCATTTGGCACTGTAATGATATTATTGGCGTACAATATTATTGAAAATGATCCAAGTTATAATTTCTGGATATTCATTATGATTTCAAGCAAATTATGTACAATGGTATTTCAAATTGTATTAAAATTGTTAAATTTATGACGTTATAATTTTGATTGAAGTAATAAAATATTGAGTTACAACAATGTTTATTTAATGTTAGTTTGTACTTTTAACTTGTTTTGGAACTACATTAAAAGCATACTATTTCCTTAATTTTCTCTTAAAACGGACTATTGACGTTTGCAAGACATTGGTTGGTAATTTTGCGAATCTTTAAAAAACTTGATGATTTGTCTTGGTTTTGACTTACTTTGCTTCAAATGTGACTATGTTGATTTTGATAAATGCTACGTGTCCATCTTTAGACATTAGGATATGTAATAGCCAAGCTTCACTGTGTATTGACACGTGAATACTGACAGTTGGTTTACCAATCTTGACCCCATCTTGATAGGACAAGATGGACTCGAGTATCATTGGAACCAAGGACTGCAAATCTTATGGTTCCCAACATAAGACTTGGGAACTTATTGAATAACCATACCACTTAGTTCGTGAATCTAGCTTTAAATAAATGATTGATATTTAATAGAATATACTTTGATAGAAGTATTTTCCAATGATACTAGATTAGTTACCTAAGTCTGCATATCTAAAAGGCAGTCTTAATCAATACTTTGTAATTTCAAGTAAATCTAAGTGTTACGTAACAAAGCTTCAATTTATATATTCATATACGTCTCTCTAACTCTCTTTCTCGACACAATTTGAGCTATCACTTATGCCTGATCATTAATGGCTTTTTGAAAATTCTTTTCAACTTACTTAGTACATCAATAAGGTACACCGGAATTTCCAAATAATTATGCGTAAGCTTGGTAGAGAAATTGTAATCAGGAGAACTCAAATTAGACAAAGGTAAATTTGATACTTAGAACATTAACTTGAGATGAGCCGTCACATAAATTTCTAATTGCCACATGATTTGCTAACACATTAATTTAGAAAGGACCTTTTCACAAGCTAAACTTAATCTTAACGACTTGCAAAACTTGAGCTTTCAATTAACCATATCCTTACCATGTGGTGTAAAATCAATCCTTTATTTAAAATGGTTTTAACACCAATCGAATGACTTTTCATTAAAGTTTGATTGAAACAAACAATTTCAAATAAGTTTCCCAGTACACTTTTCAATGCTTCACGGTGGGTGGAAATGGTGTAGGTATCTAAACACTTTATAAAACCATCAAGAGTACCGTAATCAATGGTACTTGAAAACTACAACTCATAAAATTACATAGACTCAGACCAGATCACTTGCAAGTCGAAGTATCTTGAGATACCATTGCAAATCGAGCTGATGACGTAAATGAAGCTCCATGTCGAATATAAACTTATTCCCGCAAAACTTTCAATCAATCAATGGCATTAAGCTGATAATAAGATTGCATATAAATCATATATTGATCTATGTAAGTCATAAGTAGAGCTGATGGTACTTCCAATGATAGTGCCAGTGACCTGAGTCTAGTGACGATTGAGTATTTTACTAGAGTCGATCTCGTAAGCATCTAAACTTTTCTTAAAACTTGGTTGGTGATGGTAATGCCACCAGCACTGTGCTTATGTGGTAGAAAGTTACATAGAATGGACATCCACGCAACATATGAATACGTGGACCTCAATGAAAGGGTATGTAGTTATGCAGAGTCTACATCAAGCCTCCGGAATATTGTAGAATGCCATGTATATAGGGTGGTGATGATATTCAAATGTTTTCGAGGGTCGACACGAACTATAGGGTTTTGCCTCAATCATCCGTTGAAGTAAATGGCGGAGTTCCAGCTCAAGCCCAAAGTTCCATAACATAACATATAAGTAAGCTCCAACAATACTCTCCTTTCCAACACTGGCTAAAGTCTACAGTACAAGAGCAGTTTCGTGGCATACTTAACATACTGGATAACTTTCAGCATGTCGAATTCAGATTAGCTAGTCAAGTTAAGGTTATAACTTGAATTTGTTGATACTACAAACGTAAGATTTCAGTTAAAGCTCATGAGAAGTAATCAATTACCAAGCCATTCACTAAGTTCAACATAACCTAGTCTAATATTAACTTATTAACGTACATATCTATGAATTATAGGATAACATCAGTTCGAAATAAAGTACCATGGGACATAAAGAATCCATACGGAAAATGATAAGATTACAACGAACTTCGAGAAGAACCGTGTCCAAGTATTCCGGACTAAAGGTAGGATCCCTGAAAAAAGGAAAGAATAAGAAAAGAAGAAGTCAGGAATCATATAAACCCCCAAAGGAAAGGCAAAGGTAAGAAGCTAAAGTGGATACTAGGACTAAAGAGAAGTTAAGGTCAATAAGAGACACTCGCAAAGAAAGGAGAAATAGGTGCAGAAGAAATATGGAGGAGACTAATTGGAAAGGGAATAAAGCTCCAAAGTCAAAATAAGAAAAAAGATCGGAATATGCAAAGAACAATTGAAAAAAAGTAAGGCGCAAGACAAGGTTTAAATAATAAGACCTTCGGAAAAATCCTAATAAAGAAGTGGATTTACATTGAAGTGAATAATCCAAATGGAAATTTAAATAAAGGGACAGGAAAGTTTCAAGAAAAGACGAAATGGTAAGGGAGTCATTCAGACAAATTAAACCTCAAATGAAGAATTAAAGAATAATCGAAATAATTGAAACCAAATGGCCAAATCACTCCATGGAACCATCATTACAGGGATTCAGATTAAATGGGTAGTTTGATCAACTTGACCAATGTGTATTTGCTAAATGGATCTTCAACCCGGGCGGATAAGGACAAACATAATGAAAAGGATGGTCAATACATCAAATTAACCAACCGAAAATATAAATGGAAGAAATTATTAACTTAGGGTACTTGGACATCAATGGGACAAAGTCTGGAATTCTCTTCCAACACTTGAAGCTACCAGATCTATCAAGTATCAAAAAATTTTACGTTTTACAGGTTCTATCAAACACACACTACCATATCTATCATTATCAAAACCACCACTTTTCTTCATACTCTTCTCACTCACCACCATAACCATAATCGCACACCACTCCATCTCCACCACCCTTCACTGTTGCTGCAACACAACCCATCACCCACCCTTTAATCTTTTTAACACTATTAAACGAACAAACACAAATTTCAACTCTAAAATCTATAGAGCAATATTTCAACTCAAAAAAAGATTTTTTCATAACCAAAGTCCACTATCAATTAAAGAATAATTCAATAAACATTCTCTATAATCAAAATCCTCTATACAAACATCATGTTTATAAATTCAAAAATAATACATAAAGAAAGTCCCATAAAAAGTAAATTTGGTGGTACTCCATGTCTTGATGTGCCGGTCTGCCTAGCTGGTAACAAATGTGAAGGTGGCGGCCGGCGGCGTTGTGGTGTGTTGACCACCAGCTCTTCGTTTTTGTGTGCTTATTCCACCACCCATTTAACAAGGCAACCACCGCCGTACACATCCAAACACCGTCCAACTACCACCATTGGTCGACGTACCCACCATCGTTAGTCTTCGTCACCTACCCTTACCGTCGGTCACTGCTGCCATGTGTGCTTGAAGACTTGAAGAAGAAATATAAAGATAATGTTTTTGTGGAAATAGCAATTTTTTATTTGGGTTTGACTTGGAAATAGATTTTTGATTTATGTGAATAAAATATAAAGAGAATCGTGATGAAAGATCTCAATTTTGTGTTTGTGTTTGTGTTTTCAGATGACTAGATAGTTTCAAGATTTAGTAAAAAAATTGGGGAAGAAGGAATTGGGTAAATTGTGGGATGGAGAGAGAGACACAAATGAAAAAATAATACAGTAATGAAAAAATAAATCAAAAGGGAGAAAATAAAGGGTTATATTAGAAATGACGAGAAAAAGACTAAAACACCCTCATGTGGATGTCACATGGGGAGATTTAACGGATGTTAGTTATGGCCGTTAGAGCGAAGGACCAACGCTGAATAACGTTTCGCATTTAAGGACGAACGGTGCAATTTTTTTGGTCAAAGGACGATCCTTGATGGTCAACGTTAACATAAGGACGAATGGTGTAGTTTACTCTTTATTTAATGAAAATTGGCACATCGTAACAAATGTTTGTAAGATAAAATTTGTTACTTTTCATGAAGATGGGCATTTGCATTATATATATTACTTTAAAGGTGCAAATTTGCATATATATTCTTCAAAAAGTTATACCAAAGATATATATTTTATTGGAAAAATTATCCTGCTTTATAAAAAGTCAATTGCTTATTTTCTTTGTAAAATAAGGAAGAAACATGTATGTGTGATATAATGAAAGTCTTAATTATAAAATTTTATATTTTTTTTTTTTTTTTTAAGAAAGTAGGCAACATGCCTAAGGTTTTGACGTCGGTCGGGACCGGACCGGACCGGACCGACAAGACCGAAGACCGAAGACCGAATTAAGATAAGCGGAATGAGGCCAGGACCGAATGTGGTCGGTCCGGTCCGGTCAGTCTCGATCGGTCCATCGGTCGACCGGACCGTTGGAGTCTACTAAGGCCAAAATAGTCGGTTTGTGGTCGGACCGGACGGACCGACCGGACCGAGACCGAATTAGCCCAAATGTAGACCGAGGGGCCGGACCGAATGTGGTCGGTTCGGTCCGTCGATCTCGATCGGTCCGTAGGTCGGTCCGGTCCGTTCGGTCGTTCTTCCACCTAAACATGCCTACTTTATAAAGCAGCCATAATATCCCACAATTAATCACTTTTAAAGAATATATATGCAAATAATCCCTTTCATGAAATATGCAAACATTTGATTTGATTTGTTTTCATCAAGACTTTCGTATTTGGTTTGATATATGTAAGTTATAAAAGTCTCAAAATAGCGTCACATGTTAATCTTTCAATCATTAATAAATATGCGATAGCTCAAAGTAGACCCGAAGTTTGCTTGGATATGTAAATACCAATTGTATCAACTATATGATCAACCTCTTTGCTAAAATAATAAAGACACAAATATATGATTAAAAGAATAAAGACACAATGCCAGTAGGAAGCCACATATTCTTTATACAAACCGAGCCATATGCAAATCTTTTTCTTTCGGTACTTAAGTTTGATCAAAGATCACATTGTTGTTGTATTGCTTTGTCACATCATTAAATTAGACAGTCGCAGGCGATAAAGGGTTAGTTAGTCTATAGGTAAGAGCTACTATACGTAGAGGTTTTACTGAGAATATCGCATAGCAGTAAAGCACACTCGTTTGAGAAACTGAGCTGGTTCAAAATGATTGCTTAAATTATGATGTTTGGTACACCACTCTTAAGAGATAGGAGGTGATTTATGCAACTTTAATTTTGATTAGAGACACTCACGGTGACAAGCATCTGAGCACACTATAAATAGTATATAACTATGTTATCACAAATTAGAGTGTCTAATCAAAACTTTGAGTGTGCTTGAATCAATACCCGAGCCTTAAAGAGATTATATGATGTTTGAATTATATAACGTGACATTCAATAAATAAACCACAAAACATCAAAGTATATGCAGCGTATAGAAAATGTTAACGAATAATTAATTAATATAAACAAGAATATGCGTCGCTCTTGATTACAGGCGACAAGAATCAAATCCACAAAACTAGCAATTTGGATGAACCCTAATTAGGGTTTATAGGATTATATAATTACCCTCACTGGTTTGTAATTTATCCAATAATATAACAATAATGTAAGTTAAGACACTTTCTTTGTCACACGCATCATACCGAATTAAAGGAATGCTAGTTTTAATCAAACAAATAACTTGAGATTGGAAAATCAATGTGTTGACACCTATGGTGTAGTTGTCGACCGAATTTAAGCAAAAACACACACAAAACTTTTTATGTTTAGCTTAATGAGTACAAGAGATAAATTACAAACACCCTTGGTTTTGTATTTATACCCAAACTAACTTGGTGAACAAGCTTGAGTTTGAGTTGGGTTGGGTTGGGAATCCTTGGCCGATCGGTGGTGTTATCCCACAGGAATTTGAACCTTCCCAATATTTACAATCTAGTCATTTTCCAATTACATTTAACGATCGTTAGTCCATTACAACTAATTACTTAACGTCCGTTATGTTATTTCGTTTAATTAATAAATAAATATAACTATTACATTTAATTATTAACTTTAATTCTCATACATAAAGTGTGTAATCCGTGGTCGAGTTCGATCCTAACTCACGTCTACTAATTTTTATCCATAAAACCAACACCCCACTGGATATATCTTAATAGAGTGATCGCATCGGTTGGTGTCTAGCAACACTTGATGCCTCTAGTACAACTCGAGCAAGGCTCTGGAAAACCTTTAATGATTTCTCATTATTATTATCCTTTTGTTTCTAATACCATGTTAAATAAAGATATGTGATTAAGTCATTCTTTATTCAACCATTATGTTTCTTGTTATAAGTGATTGAGCAAGATTACCAAATCTTGAACATATTCGGGGGAGATCTTTGGCGTGGCGCAAACATCTTGTCAACCTACGAGGGCCAGTATTAAACTCAAATTACATTTGAAGGAACAAATTTTATCTTGACTACAAGAATAACCCATGAACTCTGCAACACTTGAGGAACAACCCTTATGACTACCGATTCACGTATAGCGTTAAGTTGTTCCATGAAGTGCACTACATTCAAGACACTTATCGGTATCTTAAGTCCGAGGATAACTATTCATGATTTACTTAATAACAATATCCATAAAGTAAAATCATGTGGTTGGGATAAGTCCTACATTCAATTCATTGAATATCATGTGAAATTGGTATGCTTTCTCATCAATATACTTTTAAGTATATTCTACCATATCTCTCGGTTTGTCTTGGTTTAATGATACTCCCGTATCATTAATTGACAGCAGACGATTTAGAATAAATAAATTTATTCACGGATTAAACATGCAAATATAGGATACAATATATTATAAAATCAAACATACCAAGTATTTGATTTATTATAACAATTGTTTAACATCCCTTATCCAAATACCAAATAGATCAATGCGAAAATTCGGTTGATGAATTATGCCTCAAGTAATGACAATCATACTTGTTGACAAGGCATAAATCAACCAACTGTATCTATCGTAATTTTGAGAATACTTATTTCAAGAATTCAATTAGTGAAGTCCTTGTGTGCATTCACCAATCCACATAATAATTCATAAATTATGTGACATCCTCTCATCACTAATTTTATGACAATTTAAACTTTCAAACATTTTAAAGTTTAAAGTATTCTTATTCTTTTAATGTATAATGCAACTGACTTTTAGTAGCACAACTAGTTCACATGGCCATTAACAAGGATGAAATGCTACCATGACTAGTATTGAGTGTCATCTCAATTAAACTAGCATCATTGTATACAAACAACAATATGCTCATTAAAACTCCGTAAACTTTAATATCTTATTGTGTAATGTTTGATGTCTTCAAAACTTTCAAGTTTGTGGTGATGACAATTTGCACAACAATTGACATATTGTTCATCCATAGAATCTAGGAGCAATTCGGTGAGGATGTAATTTTATTAGAATATTCATTACACAAGTTATCTAATAACTTTTAGTTAGATATCAATGTTGTCAAATCACTTATTCAAGAATGATACAACAATTTTAATACACTACATGATGTACATGATGAATCTCAGGTCAAACTTAGATTTCATTTATGTTCTATCTTGTCAAAAGATATTTATCCATTTCCCAAATGATATATCATTTGTTAGAATCATTTATTTTCTTGCACATATTTATTAATAATAAACATATATTCCAAGGTTGTATGTTTTAATTCTTAAATCTTATAAGTGAAGTTTCATTCCAATCTAAGACTTAACATTTAGCTTACAAGGAATGTTACTTCTATGTTATACAACATATAAGATTTAAAACCTTAACATAATACTCCCACTAGCTTTCGAGAATACTTAAAATTTATCTTATTTCAGTTATAAATCAAAACTAGGATTTAATAATATAATTAAACATAAGAATAATTTTATAGATGCATGCATTTATCCATTCATGAATTATTGCACTTCGTACACTTCCAAAGATTATATGAATTCAAAAAAACCTCTCGATTACTTACCGTCCTCGCTCAAGTAATTTCTCAAGAAAGAGTTTTGATATTCCATTGTCATATTTCAAATTAATGAAAACAAGTATGACAATTATCATCTTTATATATATTTAATGTGTCTAGAAAAGAATATTCAATCATAATTAATTGCTTAAGTGTGATCAATAATCTTGTCATAAGACATGCATTAACTATGTGTACAATATTGTCCATGTGATTTCTACATAGAAATTCAAACCACTAGGGTTTTTCATCTCTTTGAAGAAACTCATTTCCATTCTCTAGTCAACTATTAAGATAAACCAAATTTCCAAAATTGATTATCTTTATGGACAACATCTTAACATTCATAGTATGAGTAATTTTCCCAATTCAATATTTGATAATCCATCATAATGATTATTAGGTTTACTATAATCTTGTAACTCATATTTCTCAAAGATATAAGTTAAATATCGATATATCGTTGTAGATCTATGAATGAAAATTTCATCATCATGAGGTCTATCATTTACATGTCTAACCTCATACATATCTTGTAATTTTATCTTCCAAGATAAAAAACTCCCACTTGCCTTTTGTAATATATAGACTATCTATATACTTAGAAATTAGAGCAAAACTACATTGTGCTCTTTTGGGACATTACTGATACACATCGACAATTCGACTTTAGTTTGTTAATAACCTATTCATAAGTAGTTTAACAAATTTAGAATCTTCAATTTTAAAACTTAATGTGATTCATCACATTCCATAATAAAATGGTGTTTTATTAATCTTCTATATTGGAGTCATATTGAGTATATTCAATCCATACTCAATTTTCTAACCTTGTTACTTTTTAAGAAAGAAGTTATGATTATCTTGAATCAAACAAATCAAATAGAGTTTGATTCTCTAGCTGAACATACCATCAACTTGTGGTATTCATTAGAATTAATATTGTAAGACAATCTAACAATATATAAGATAAACATATTCCTTTTGGCTTACCTATTTACCAACTAAGTCAACTTAATGGTATAATAGACTTTCCAAGCCAATTGCATGCTTTATAACACAAGTACTCTTTAACCAAGTCACTCCATATCCATGTCTCATCAAGAAAACATAATATGTTATAATCCCATTATCGTTATAAATCATTGATCAACTCAATGACTTCTTGTATATATCTTAATTAAAAAACATAACAAGTTAACGTGTTACTTTATTATAAGTCTTAAAAGACTTTATGTTTATGTCTTTACAATGAATCATAAACATATTTAACTAAAGTAATTATGAACACAACACTTGGTTTCAATAGTAATTTCAAGTTAATTTATTTACTTCACAATAATGTAGGATTACATTATTTTTCATTTATGTCATTCCAAAATACATAAATAAATAAATTGAAGTAGTATTAGATTACTTCATTTATTTATGTCATTCTAATAATACATAAATATCTAATTTGAAGTAGTCTTATATATCATTTTGACACATGTTTTAAATACTTGTCTAATTTAGAAACTGCAAATATGTCTATGCAAGGTCTGACTTCGCATGAAGATTTACTTTGTTGTTGCAATCTCGCCAAGTTCTCACATGACGTAAATTGTAACACCAAGTGTTTCTTGAATTAGATATGTTCAAGTTATATTAGAACGTTAGTCTCTTACCTTGACGTCAAGAGAATCCGTTAAATCATATACATATATATGTTGTACCTTGCACACAATGTAGATTTCTCCCATTGTGCATGGAACAACATCATGTAACTATTAAACAACACGACTTATGTTTGTTTATGTGACTAATATGATTGTGTCATTGATATTAGCATAACTAGTAGATGTAGAACCACTTTATTGTCTAATAAGGAAACGTACATGACTATCCTTGAAAACATAAGTGTCTACAAGTGGAAAATAATTATCTTAAGACATTCTAGAGATAATATAGGTTACTACCAAGATGACAAAGCTTGTAACTCCCACTAAATTAGAGATCATTACATTAATTCTTTATTCAGTATCAAGAACATAATACTCCCACTGGATTTGACAACATTGTAAGTGTTTCATTAACCAGTGAAAGAAAATAGTGTTCTATTTACTTCCCTACACTTTTAAGAAAGTCCATACATAACAATTACTTATGTACTAAAAGAGTGTATTCTACTATGTAGATGATGAACTATCCATCAATGCTATTAACTTGAAAAATTGGGCATGCAATTTCTTTCTTAATAGTTCTACTATTCCAACAATTGTAAGTAGTACTTTCAAATGGTCACAATGAACAACTAGATAAAATATACTAGTTTGTCTTTTACCAATTCTACGATAAATTAGTCTAACTTCTAATTTAATAACTCGAAACTATGCAATTTTCTTAACTATTAAAATTTGCTTACGAGTTATGTATTTAGAATTTAGACAATTCTAATTTGTCCTATCATACCTTTCTCATTCATGAAAGGAATAGGATTGAATCTCACTATTTCTTATGAAAGAGGACTAGGTTTATTCTTTTAGCAAAGTTGACTTACCAAAACCCTTACAGTGTAGATCAATTTACCAATACATGAATAACCTCGTTTACGGTTTAATGTTGCATTAATACATTTAAAGAATTTTCAAAATTCAATTTTAGTATTTTCGATAACTAAACTTTTCAAGAAAATAAAATACCCAAGGTAATATTCATATAACCATAGAATTTTCTTGAAAACTAGGATCCAAATTATCATAGGTTCATTATATCGGTTGATCTCGCTAGTAACGAAAGCACATAATAAGGTAATCGTCGAACAATAATTGACAAACATTTTCCAATTCCTAGATCATTATGGGATTTACATTTTCCAACGCTATTGCAAATGTAAACATGTTTTATCCCATCTTGTGCCTTGAGTCCAGGTCTCACTTACTACTCAACTTAAGTGTCTAACTTAAAGAACTGCAAATATGTTCATGTAAGGTTTGACTTTACATAAAGATTTACCTGTCCATCACAATCTCGCCAAGTTCTGACATGACGTAAATTGCAACTTCAAGTGTTCCTTGTAATTAGATGGCACATAACTTAATTTATAAAGGGTACTAGTTTTGATTTTATGTGGTCAAATCAAATATGTACAAAGATGTCATGCATTCATCTTGTAGCATAAATTTAATAAAAACTTTTATTACCAATTCATAAAGATCAAATTATCAAAGTTTTGATTGAGGTATTGGGTTCACCAATCAAGGAATTTAGCGTCAATTATCGCCCATTATACCGTACTTTTGCATATGTGTAAACACTTAGTGTTTCGGGTAATTACCACCGTGGCGCATGGAATTAAAACTAATTCGCTCTTAAGATGAGTTTGTACATTTATAAACACTTAGTAGCTCCAATTTGACTCATAAGCAAGCGGAGAGTTTCGTCGTATTGAAAAATAACCTCCTCTTTAGGTCACAATATTAATCGCTCCCCTCCTTGTACTTCCCACACAAATCCGTCAAATTGGGTGAGCCGTTCGGACCATTTGTACCAAAATCATCAATCAATTAAACTATTGAAAACTTAACTCTTCAAAAAAAAAAAAAAAAAAAAAATCAAATTTCACCATTGTTTAGTCCGTATTATTTTTCTATTCAAAATTACCTTTCTTTAAAACCGCCGCACATAATAAACAAACAAGTAAACAAATAAAAAATAAACAACTAAAAAACAATGTGCACATAATAAACAATTTAATACGTGTAAACAATTAGCCACATGCAACTTATTTGATAAAACTCTATTAATAATCAATGTGTAGGTTAAATTAATGTATATATTAATTAGGGTTTCACTCTCTCAATTGAAAGTGAGCCACATACATCGACGAATCAATTGCGTAAACCCTTAATTAAAATATACCAAGTTGCACATAATTGATTCATTAATATATAATTGGAGTCTTCCCCAATTCAAGATTTATCGTAAATAAACATGTGATAAGATATCTTAACAATTAAACAATATTCAAGCAACTATCCATGACAAACATGCATGTATCATCATGGATATATCATAACAATTATTCAAATATTCACAAGATCACATATCAATAATTCCATGTCACATAACATATTATTCATGAATTAATCACGTAACATATATATTAATTCTAGGTTTCGATAAGGTTAACAAACAAATTTAAAACCCTAAAATTTTTTAATGAATCGACAACTAAAAAAAAATTGGGGTATCATATATCTAAAAAAATCGACCCATAAAAAAATAAAGCAAACCTAGATTAACCATATCAAACAACATACAATTATTCGTTTTTACGCGTTTAGTAATTAATTACTCATTAAAACCAATGACTCGTGATGCCACTGTTGGAATTATATAACATGACATTCAATAAATAAACCACAAACATCAAAGTATACGTGCGAGGCGTATAGGAAATATTAACGAATAATTAATTAACATAAACAAGAATATCGTCGCTTTCTTGATTCTAGCGAACAAGAATCAAATCCACAAAACTAGCAATTTGGATGAACCCTAATTAGGGTTTATAGGATTATATGAATTACCCTTTACTGTTTTGTAATTCAATCCAGAAATCTAACAATAATGTGTTGATCTCCACTTTTTTGTCTTACGTCTTATCTAGAATTAAAGGAATGCTAGTTTTAATCAAACAAATAACTTGAGATTGGAAAATCAATGTGTCGACACCTATGGTGTAGTTGTCGACCAATTTAAGCAAAACACACACAAAACTTTTTTTAGGTTTGAACAATGAGATGAGAGATAAATTACAAACACCATGGTTTTGTATTTATCACCAAACTAACTGGTGAACAAGCTTGAGTTTGAGTTGGGTTGGGTTGGGAATCCTTGGCCGATCGGTGGTGTTATCCCACAAGGAATTCCGGAACCTTCCAATATTTACAATTTAGTCCTTTTCAATTACGTTTAACGACCAGTTAGTCCATTCTGTTAATTACTTAACGTCCGGTTATGTTATTTCGTTTAATTAATAAAGTAATATAACTATTACATTTAATTATTAACTTTAATTCATACACAAAGTGTGCGATCCTGTATGGCCCCGAGTTCGATCCTAACTTCGCGTCTACTAATTTATATCCATAAAACCAACATATGATTAGTGTACTAACATTGACAATGATTAACAATTAAACTAATAACTCTAATCTTGTCCTATTAAGGAACGTAAGTCATACAAAAACCTGTTGAACTCATCAAAATCCTTTGTTTTGTCACATTGTCTCTCCAAACTAGCAATCTTTCCTAATCTATTATTCCTTTGACCTAACATTAGCCACAAACAAAAGAACATTCAATAAGGTCAATTTTCAATCCCACAATTGATCCATATAGTTCTGCAAACTTCATTGCGAAAAACAAATCATAACTTTAGGCCTTCGAGCCTTTCTTAGGACATAAATATTTTTTGAACGGCAATTTATTGATAAAACAAAACTAGCGAGGCGCTAGAATTACAAAGGAGAATTTAACCAATCAGTCCAAGAGCAAGACATATGACCTCTAAACTTAAGCCAATAGAAAGAATACAAACAATGAGAACCAAACGTGACATTATTGCGATACCGTCATATATATCTACCATAAAGAAGAAGCAATGATGATGTACGTACGTTGAATCTTCTTTTTAGACACGTGCGAGGAGCTCAACCAATCTATCCAATGATCCATGGAAGTAAACAAAGGAATAGAGTTGTCGCTCCGTGTTGGAACAAGCCTCCAAATATTTCTAGCAATATCACATTCGAAGAAAATATGAAGTCTGGATTCAACATACCCGTAACAAGAAGGACATGATATCTCCGGAATTTCAATGCCTAGGACAGAATTACTTGAACTTGAGCGGTAAACAGATAAAAGAGACTAAACAATCAATCAAATGGATGCAAATAACAACTCAATGTTTCATATCACATACAAATATACAATATAAGCTCTTCATGTGCATCAACAACTACAAATCAATACATTTATCCGACATAATATAGACACAATAAGCACATGTATAGTATCAGCAGCAAAGAGTTGAATTAAAAGAAGCTGTTGTATTGGCTAGTAAGCGAATCCTTGAGATTACTGAACAAGCCGAATAATGATTATTGATGAAGGTTTTTCACTTCATACCATGAGTTGAGAATAGACTCATATTTATTTGTTCCAGAAAAAAAAAGTTGTAATTCAACGCTAAACTCCACTTCTCCCGTTGTCCGCCTCTGTTCTTACAGGAATTTGTTATGATTGCACAGTCCTGATTGTCAAGACATACAAACTTCGTTTTACCCAAACATGAAGAGCACCCGTCTCTCTTCCAGTATAAGTTTTCTAGCCTACCCTTCTGAAATTCTAGAACCTAATGACCAGAAATAACAAATATATGTTGATGAATGCAATATACTATGTTACAGTAAATTATGAACATAGTTTAAGAAGCTCACTATTAGTCAACAGATACGACATACTCTTTATTTAGAACAATGGATAATATATTGTAGTGATTACTCGAGACAACGTGGTTACTTTTGTGGTGAACACTAATTTTGGTTAAAGATTACCGAGTATTACCAGTGTAAAGCTGGTCGATATATGTACCATTTGCAACAAAAGCAGGAATAGACCTTGCAGCGTATTTTCTACCAGCAAATGCCACCATGTGTCCACCATAAGAATCCTGGCATCTCAAAATGAGTGATATGAAAACTAATCTATAACTAATGAATACGTGGTTTTGATTAGGGGTTTGAGCAAAACAGAATGCAGAAAGAGTATGACAAACTGCTATGCCTTAAACCGTAATAGGTTAGTTAGTAGCATGCATTGATCGCATCAGCGTAAAGTCCACAATCATACATGTTTTGCTGTTTTTGGTGTGTGAATGAAAGGTATTGTGAAGGAAACGAGAGGTGTATCATGAACATAGAGGCCGCTGTTCAGTGCGTGTATTGTGCCAGATTTATGGTTGTATTAGCTATTTAGCTGCTTCTATACTATACCATTTGTATATATGATCTATTGTTCAAACCTTACCTCCTATTGTTGTCTTGGGTATGCCCTTGGCTGCAATGGCTTGACTGTGTAATCAGCTTGAACTAGGACATTTTATACGAGCTTGAACTAAATTCACTAGTATAAACAAGCATTAGACTTATGTGCGTGAATATACTTCATATGAGTATAATGCTACATGTAGTTATGCATAGTTTATATATAAACAAGCTTAATGTTTAATAAACTAGTTCGATCCTAGTGTAGTCAACAAGCTGAGATCGAGTTGAGTTTTAGTTCGTTTAGACTTGTCATAAAAACAAGCCGAGCCTGATCTTGTAAAATATGCCACGAGACGACCTCGAGCTAAAAGCATAAGGCTTGAAATGAGCTCGAGCACTAACTTTTAAACAAGCATAACTCAAGCTTTGGCAAGCTCGTACTCGATTCTACTCGTTTCCACCACTTCGTACTAATATTGTTGATGTTATTTTTGTTAGATTTTAATAAAATTAACCAGCACCAATATGCGAAAGTATAAAGAAAAACAATATTGGCAGATAAGATTTATTATCAGTTTATTAAAATTCCCATCTATTACCTCAATGAGTGAACATTATATATAATCATCTAACTGACTGACTACTTTGAATACTATACTTAGATTACATGACCAAATGCATACAAATGCCGTTGTCTTGCACAAAATTTTTGCTCTCATGACTAACGTCCCTATGAGGGAAGATCAAATATTCTAATTACTATTTAGGAGCTAACGCTTGAAAGGATCTCACTCTCGTCAACATTGATCTCAGAACTTCTTTCTGATCTTGGTGAACGAGATGTTTCTTCTTTTCCTGCTGCCAAATTCAGTCGCAAAGCTCGGCCCTCAACCTCCTATTCACCAAAAAGAACAGAAAAATTAAGGAAACATAGTAGCAATTACTATATTAAGTTGACACGTCGAAAAAGTTGGATAATAACAAGTATAGTTTTTAGTGCTAATTGAAATGGGTCTGGTCGAGTTGACAAAAAAAAACGTATTTTATCCATATCTTATAAATATCTTTTAAAGCCAATTTCTTTCGTTAATAATTACTAGTAACTTGTTATAAACTATTATGTGAACATATAATATACAGCAAGTATTAAGAAAAAGAAGACGATTTGATAAGTAGTTTACTCCTCTTATACACTAAAAAAGAGCGCCTGACTTTTGACACCATTTAACATGTTCCATTTAAATATAAACTATCTGATTTGACCCATTTGAACTAAAACAAGACAAATCAACCCATTTTATAATAATCCAGGCTTAAACCTTACCATCCCATTCATGGCATTAGCGCGGACTCAGCAGCTTCGGAGAGCTAAAGTGACAAATCCAAAGCCTCGAGACCTGCCTGAGTGTTTCTCATAGATGACCTTAGCACTCAATAGACCAGGCTGGCCTGCAAAAGCGTCTTTAAGCTTTTCTGAAGTTATGATCCAACTAAGGTTACCTGCATAGATCTTGTAGGGGCTTTCAATAAACTCTTTGTTACTTCTTCTAATCTTTGGGCCCATTACTTCCCTTTCACCCCCTCTTGGCACCTCAGGGAAGTTTACCTTCACGGTTCTGCCACCAATTTGCTGCACATTATTATCACCACAATCAGGGGTGTTTGGCATTGCAATTTCAACTCATAGATAATGAGGGGCCGTTTGGCATTGCGGTTTCAAGTCATAGATCATGAGTTCTAGTATTTGGGTATAGTGATACTAATCAATTTAGGAGTGGCTGCAACAAAACTGATTCTAATTATCTGACTATTTTAGGGGTCAATTTAAATGTAATTTTTTATATAAATAACCATAACTTGTCAAACATTCAACAAATGATTATCTGATTATCACAACTTCAACTTCATGTTATATTTATGATTTTTATCAAATGTTGATGATGAAAATAAAATCATAGAAGGAAGGAAGCACTTACAGATCCATTAAACATTCTAATGGCTTCTTTAGCTTCTTGAACACTTGCCATTGTAATAAACGCAAATCCCCTGCTCCTATCGGTAACTCGATCATAAACAATCTGACCCAACACAGACACAAAAGTACAGTTACTACATCAAACCATCCTCAAAATCATTAATTCTACTTTCATATTTTGCACTTCGAATACTCTACCAATTAGATGCAGCATGTCACAAACTTAAAACCATAAGGTATACAGTCACTTAGTATGTGTCAGCGACTAGATTCACTAATCATTATTGATCACTAATAACCTATTTAACAACTAACTCTATATCTAGCGACTCTTCCATATAAAATAATAAGACGTTAATTCTGATAACAAAACTATTAAATTACAATCTAGTAAAATGCTTTGTACTTTTACCCTTCACACAATACTAGTAGTTACGTTACGGAGTAATCGTTTAAAAAGCTATATGAAATGTTTTCGCATTTGAGTAACATTTGATGAATAAAGACTAGTGAAATGTTGACGCGGCAAAAGTGCAAAGTCTTAAATTACTCTAGGGGACGTGTTTCCATTAGCTTAATTTGTCGCATTAGTAGCTTATTTGAATTTGAAAAGCTCATAAGCCCACTTTTTCCGACTTATAACCTTATTAAGTTAACCTTTATTAACTTAACTAAACACGCAATCCTCTACAAAAGCACACAAATGTCATTCTAACTCATTTGATCACAATGCCAATATCCAAATTAAGTTACCTCAACAGAATTAACACCTCCACACTCTCCAAACACTTGCGACAACTCCGCAGAAGTTATCGCATACGGCAAGTTCCCAACGTATAATTTCCCTGCTTCAGGTGACTCAGCTTCCATTTCTTCTTCTTCATCATCATCATAATCACTTTCAAACTCTGTTTCTTCTTCTTCTTCTTCCTCAATTTCAGCTAATTCTGCTTCTGGGTTATCTTCAGTTTCATTGTATGATTCAGGAGATGATTTTGGAACTGGGTAAAATCTGGAGTGGTTGGGTTTGGAAATGAGGGTTTTGTGAAGGGTTTTAGGGAGTGAGATTAAAGGGGTTTGTGAGTTAAGGGTTTTGGAAGATGGGTTTGGGTTTGAAGGTTTTGTAACGGAGATTAATGATGATGATGATGAGAGTGATGACATTTTGGTTTGGTTTTGAATTTGGAGTGAAACAGAGGATAAGGTTGTTATTATTGGTTGGGATTTGTTTATGTTGGAATATGAGCTTATTCGTGTAAGCTTATATTTGAAACTTACGAGCTTATTTGATTTCGACTTATATTTCACAAGCTTTAATTTTTCGGTTTATTTTGTAAACTTGTCGACTATATAAGTATATTATGATTATAATATGATAAATTTATATAAGTTAGTAAGTTAAAATATAAACCGAAATCAAATAAAGTTCATGTAAGCACATAAAAGCTTAAACATAGACCCACCCACTAAGAAGAACGCATAAAATAATTAGAAATTTGTAAGAAGCATAAGGCACGGGTTATAAGCACGAGATATAAGCGTCATTACGTTAGCTTTTATATTTTATCTTACTATCTTATAAAGCACAAAGACATTTTGAGCATTAAATATTTTAAAATTATCATTATAAATTTTATTGCTAAAGGTATAACTAGAAACTGCTGCTATTAATTTAGTCAAGATTTTTAACAATTTTGTTTACAAATACAAGTAAAAAAACATAATTTACAAGTATTTAAAGCATAAATAAAACTAAAAAAACACTATTCAATACCTACAATCAATACACTATTAAAAACACTCATTCATAAAAATATACAATTATTTACCACAATGTACAATCTAATTAAGATTCCAAAACAAAGCTTCAAAAACATAAATCAGAAATCCAGCAGCCCAAAACAAACATTCATCACTTCAACCATTTTCTTGATACTTGATTATTGCTACTACCGAACGCCACCACCATCGAAGTATTCATAACCCATAATAGATCTTTAAAAAGTAACACTTTTATTCAATACACGAAACCTTTTAAAGAAAGATAAAAAAAACAAAAGTGTTCATATCCTATCTTTGTTTCGATTTACAAAACAAAATACAACAAACAACGAACCTACCCGTGACCTTGTGCTTTTGTCTTCGTCCGTATTAAAAAAATAAACATTTGTGTTGTTTCGGTTTGTGTCAAGATAAAATCAAAGGAGTAGCTGTGATTTCATTTCGGCTTTGATAAGAAACGAACAACATACGCGTGTTTGTTAATTCGTGGGTTATTCGGCGTGGAAACGGCAAAATAGTGTTGTGTTTTTTGAGTGTGGTTTGTGTTCGATTTTAGTGCGGTTTGTGTTCGATTTGATTAAGAAAAGGAAATTAGTCTTGCGTTTTTTATTGTAGGTTGAGAGAAGAAATTTTTTGTATGTTTTGTGGTGCAAAAAAGAGTGGTTAGGGTTTACCAATATTTAGGATCTTATTTATTAAAGAGTGAACTTAGGGTGTGCTTATTGGACCAATCATAAGTATTGGGTAATTGGACTTCATTTGGTCATAACTAGATATTGGTTCAAGTAGTATCGGGCTTGTGTAAATTAGAGATGCAAGGTCTAACCGGTCGAAAAAACCGAAACCGGATTTTAGAAAAACCGTTTTTTAACTGAACCGGTTAGACCGGTTTTTGGTTTTATGTCCCCGATCGGTTTTTACCGGTTATGAAACCGGTTTTATCCGGTTTTTTCAAAAAACCGGTTTTAACCGTTTTTTTTTTCTTTTTTTCGTTTGTAAAAAGCTGGTTAAAAAAAGGTCAAATACAAAGTCAAACTAGCCGTTGTAAATAAATCGGGTTTTAACCCTTTTTTGTGTGTGTGTGTGTGTGTGTGTGTGTGTGTGAAAATAGTCTTTAACGGCTACTAGCCGTTTTATTTGGTTTTTTTGATGATTTCAAGTCAAGGATTTGTGTATAAATATATGTAATGGGTTATGGTTAAAATCACATAAAAACACTCTCTAACTCAAATATTTCTAATCCTCTATAATAGAAAACTTACAATCACAACAAGTTTCACTACTCCTCCGTTGGAACTAGCAATACTCGAAAAGTTTACACAAATGATGATGTATACCAATTAAACCAACTCAACGAAAGGGGATGTTTGGTCTAATTAAGATTTGTGTATTATGAATACTATGGTGGAAAAGCGCGTTGCAAGAAATGTGGGAGCTTTTATAACTCCTCGTCTAACACTACACTAAGGACTCATATGGGTGGTTGTAGTGCGGTTAGCCAAATGATGCGTCACAAGGTAATATTGGTGCGGATGGTCAAGTTTTTATATATGATAATGATGAGTTTCGACTTGATTTTACGAAGTTTGTCATTCAAAAAGCGCTTCCATTCAACCACTTCGACAACGACAAGCTTACGAAGATCATCAAAACGAGGCTACAACCGCGGTATCAACAAGTAAGTCATACTACTCTTAGTGGGAAACGGTTAAAAAATATATTATTGATGGTTTTCGTGAATATAAATATAGTGTTTCTATAACTACGGATGTTTGGACCGCACCACATGGTACGACAAATTCTTATCTCGCCGTTACAGCTCATTGGTTTAACTATTTTTTTACAAGTTTTTAAAAAGGCAACAACTATAGTATCGGGTGTTTATTACCCAACTAGCTCATTAGTTTTAAAGCAAATTTATACTATGACGGAAAAATTAGGCAATTAAAAGCTCACCTACTCAAATTAGAAAAATGATTAAAGTTATAAAAAGAAATTTATAAAATATTTTGGTAGTTACCTTTGTTTTTTACTTGTTCCATACACTTAATCCATGTTTAAATGTTGGAGGCATAGAACTTTAATAACAAGAATAACGGAAATTTAGACTTATCCTTTGGGTTAGGCGGTCAAGACCCCAACTATTTATGTGACAACTCGTAATTTGGTCATTTTACAAACTTTGGAAATTTTACTATTCATCTCGAATTTACTATTCATCGGTTACTATTCATCGTTTTTATGTCGATTTGATATTCGAGAACGTATTTCAAAATTTTACTATTCACGAAACACTATTCATTCCCGGAGAAAATTCACTATTCATCATTGTCTTAAACTAGGTTTACAGTATCAAATTCGAGTAACTGTAAGGGTTTAATCTGAATTCATGAAAAATCATTGAGGACATTTCATATAGACTAGATTTAGTCTACATATCATTAGTAACATCATCGTCATATTAGTTCATGCATGGATTTGCATATTTCATTAAACGATATTTTTCATATTAAATAAACGCTATCGCGTAATCATTTATTTTGAATAATTGATCCGACACTTTCAAAAACTATCCGATATATTTTTATACTCATTTTAAGATTATAAAATTATAATATTAGTTACACGGTGTTTTAAATTTATTTTGTATATAAATTGTTATGTATATATATTTACGGTTTTAAGTAAATACTACTCGATAATTATTATTTTACTCAATTTTTGCAAGAAATGTATTTTTATAATTTTTATGACTTTGATATATTTTATTTTGTTCCGTTAAAATTTATTTTTAGCCAACGCTACCCTAAATACCTAATTATACCTACTAATTACATACTATACTTACACTATTATACATTAGTCATCAAAAAAATTCACCACCTTTTCTTTCTTCCTTCCCTATGTCGACCAAAATACATGACTCAACATAGTCTTACATAAAAATCTTTCCTAGACTTATACATATACAATCTAGCTAGGACACATGTATTATTTCTTATTATATGCAAACTTAAACACATACATACATTACAGGGGCGGATCTAGCTTGAAGGCAAGGTATGCACGTGCATACCCTGTGTAAAATTTTATTAGTGTAAAAAAAATTGTTTTTTCTCATAAGTGACAAGAAAATAAACTAAAAACATATGAGTGCACACCCTCTAGAATACGAGAAAAACTCGAGTGCATACCCTAATCCAAGAAAGAAGAAACGAAGAAAAGAAGAAGATGAAGCACTATTGTCTCACGTAATTTTGAGGAAAGCGGCAGAGTTTAATGAAGAGGAACGAGGAAGGAGGCAATGAGGCTCGAGTAGGTCAAAGTGAGATAATAAGACTTTATCCATTAATTTTGATTTTTGATGTTTTATTTTGAGGTGAGCCCAACCATTTTAATCACCAAGGCCCAAGCCACACTTGAAGTACAGTTTACACTTTTACATAATTCATACTCTTAACATACTGAGTAATAGTTAATAGGGTTACATGTTTTATTTTCCCTTATTTATGTTTACATTGAGCTACATTATATAATCTAAAAGATTGAGTTTTCATTTAGAATCATGAATTAGGTTTGAAACATAGAGGTTAACATTGTTGTTATTACAAAATTGAGATAACATTTTTCTTTTGATCTTATCCAAACAAATCTTAGTTAGACTACCTCATTCCAACTAACCAATTGCAAATCAGCTATAAATTATACGATTCAGAAAACGAAACAACAACGCTTAACATAATATCTGAAAAACCCGACCCGAAAAACCGTACTCTGAATTTTTTTAATTTAGTAATAACTCTAAAAAAAAATGCGCATACCCTACTCGAAAATCCTGAATCCGCCACTGCATACATAATACTTAGGTGTAAAAATTAAAAACTCTCTCTACTTTCTTCACCATAACCGGCCAAGGAGAAGAACATGAAGGAAGCCAAAGTTTTTGCAAGATCAAGTTATTTTTACAACACTAGTATACTCTCTTTAAGGGTTTTGAAATAAAAACACTAAAGTATTTAGGAAAACCTTTTTCTATAAACCTCATCACTATACTAGTAAGCATTTCATGATCATTTTTAATCTTCCATATTCATACTTTGGTTATTTTTATCATGCTTGAAGAAAACATGCAAGTTATATGAGTATCTATACCACTTTTAATGTTTTAGTACTTATAATTAGTATATACTATCCTATAATTAATCTCTTGAAACATATCATTTTGATGATGTTTAGGAACCCATGACACCCTAAGAAGGTGTATGGTAGGTTTAGAATAGCTTTGGTGTTGATTTGAAGTGGTTATAATAAGTATTACGCGAGAAATCATTTTCGACAACATTAAAATAGGTCTCGATCATATTTGTGAAATCTGGAAATTTGACAGGAGATAAAATATTTTGGGTTAGATATTCAGAAAATATACTTTAAAATGAAAACGTGGTCGCTTGAACGGGTTAAAACGGATTTATAACGAAGAAGTTATGCTATTTTCAAGTTTAACGAAAAAACTATATTTTCCGGAAAAAAAGATGCTGTCCAGATTTTAAGGGTAAAAATGAGTCCTAAGCGTTATCTAAATGAGTCGATTTATCAAAACTATATTAGTATACTTTAACACGAAGCTATGGACATATAAAACGTAGAAAACGGACTTATAACGACTAAATTACACGCGTTTAAATAAGGTTGACGTAACTATTTTCACAAGTATAACGCATATATATATTTTCTAATAGCCAAACTAGTTGTCGCTAGTGACCATGTTGAGAGTCGTTTTTAACATCGATGGAATACTTTTTAGAAAATGATGTCTTCTAGTAAAAGTAAGTTCACCTAGCCTATTTTCCAAAATGTCCAACCGTCAAAAACGGGTTGTAAGGAATAAATACGGTCACTCAAAATTTGCGAAAACTACCCTTAAACAATATTTTTGGTACAAGTACCTACTTTACATATGTTTTTCTCCATGATCGAGACCTCTATGATAAAAATTTAAAAGCTAAGACTTTGAGATAATGCTACAAGCTTTCCAAAACCATTGAGTTGTTTCCTAACACTCGATATTCACTATTTTACGACTAGCTTTTCGAGGCCATTTAGTCACTTTCATGAATTGTCAAGTTATATTGTTTCTGACGAAGCTATAATTTCATAATAAATCACTAAATGACTATCGAGGATATCATTTCAACATAAATACTTGTAAAGTAATTTATAAATTGTCAAGACGTTATAAGATTATGTTTCGACGATAAACTTTATTTTCAAAAATTCACAAGTGGTATAGATATCATACGAGTGGCATGCATAACATTACATCATAACTTATTATAGAACATATCATTCATAATAGGTCGCGGTTAGAGATTTGCGCTACATTTCAGTGTACTCACTTTTGCCATCGCATCATTTTACCAAGTGAGTTTTCATAGCCCCGTTTTATTCAAGTTTATACATTATTTCAAACCTACGGGGGAGAATACATTGCACATCAACTTTATTACGATACCAAGTATATCAAATTCATTACATTGCTTAAGTTACTTCATTGCCAATTGAATGTCCCCATTTCATAATCATGAACCGTTAATTCGGAAGAAGCGAGGTGAGTGAATAGATCTATTGAGGTGACTCTCTCCATCCGGTCAGGTGGTCCCAATGTCAAACGGATGCATTTCATTTAATATCATTATTTGAGTTGTTTGGCAAAACACTCTGTTGAAATGAACATCGAAGCAGTCTAAACTTGTGTCATGCGCTTATAGCAATTGTAACATTTTATGTGACATATTTGTCATACATGGCCTATACTTGTGGTAGTCGTATAAAACATTTTACATAAACTCTATGAACTCACTCAACCTTTGTGTTGACACTTTTAGCAATGTATTTTCAGGTATCTAAGGCACATACTTCATGGCATGCATAAGGACTTATCATAGAGTCGCGGTGACAACGCGTCTCACATAGATTTTATGCACTTTAAAACATCGTTTGGATTGTATCAAACTTATTTCCGCAAATGTTGACTATCTTTTTGGGACCTATCTTTTGTAAACTCTGAATATTTTATTATATCAAACGATGTATTTTTCAAACGACACTTTAGGTCGTTCAATATAATCAGAATCGTGATGCTATGATGATCATCCCCTGTGTATTCCATTCATTGCAAAAAAGGTAATTGGGGTGTGACAATTTAGAAGCCCAAATTTTTAAATTTAACGATAATTTTAAAAATTATTTGGAATTTATGCAACAAAATATGGTCAAAAACCCATTTGTTGACCAAATGCGGGTTGTATCGTCTCGAATGGCAAGGGACATTAATATAAACCTTTATAATAGTTTATGTGAGCGTCAACGAACATCGCCCCAACAAGCGAGTTGAGACAATATATGGCTACAAACGTTTTTAACTTTAAGTCCCAAGAGTTTGCAAACTTTGACATTTTGGCTTGGTGGAAAGAAAGGAAATTTCCAATTTTATCCGTTATGGCTCGTGACTTATTAGCGGTCCAAGCTTCGATGGTAGCTTCCTAATCGGCCTTTTCTACTAGCGGTAGAATTATATCGAAAAAGGTCAAGACTAACCCCGAATCCGTGGAAGTATGTGTATGTTTGAAAGATTATTTGACGGAGTAGATAGGATACAACATGTAACATCGTTGGAAGGTCCGATATTAGAGAAGTTGAAGAAACTATAGCAAGAAGAAGTTGACTTGGGATATCACCTCCGAATACCGAATTAGATGAAAGTGAATTTGAAGATTTTGATGTTGATTTAGAAGAATTTCGAAGATTTAGACTTTGATGATGAATGACTTGAGTATAACAGTGATGGCAATGCCAAGCTCGATATACTTGAGTACACTAATATGTTTTGGGTGATGGCCATGCCAAGCTCGAAATATGTTAGTATTTATATATTTTTAGTTGTATAATTGTATTGTTTAAATAAAAGTTATGATTGTATTTTCTTAGTATGTTTGGTAATTAACAAGTTTATTAAATAAATGTTCAAAGTTTTTAGTAAAATTACGAAAATAACCGAACCGTAAAAACCGATAAAAAACCGATTCGAACATTTATAACCGAAAAAACGATAAAAATCGATTCGATCATTTATAACCGAAAAAAGCGATTCGAACATTTATAACCGAAAACCGATTTGAAAAACCGAAAATAGCGAAACCGGTTTTAGAAAACCGATTTTCTATAACCGGTTTTAATAAAAACCGAAACCGGTTTTAACCGATTTTTTTGTACCTCTAGTGTAAATTAAACAAGGGACGAATATTGGTTATCTATAACGGACAAAATTTGTTGTAGTGGTCATAACTAAATAGTCTGTTTTTTACTAACAAATCTCGCTATTTGTAAAGTTATTGTCACAAAATGTATATAGCTAGAAAACATTGTTCATTAAAATTTTAATTATAAGGTACCCACCGCCGCATCACGCATGTATCCTGCTAATAACAAAAATTAAAAAAAACACATTCTCCACCAATATTTATATAAAACACAACTAAAAAACGTTGCTCACCTCTCTTTACGAGAAGGAAAAATAAAAATAAAAATAAAATCGGATAACGCTCGTTAACCCAATAAGATTGGCACGCATAACTCAGAGATGACGCACTATGACACCGTTATAGGACCATGATGCCTATAACATGGCACTTATAAGTAGGGGTGGAAACGAGCCGAGCCGTTTGTGAAAAGCTCGGGATCGGATCGGTAAAAGCTCGAACAGCCGAGCCTAAACGAGCTCGAGCCGAGCTCGAGCCTAAGTTGGGCTCATTTAATAATCGAGCTCGAGCCCGAGCTCTATAAAAAGCTCGCTTAGGCTCATGAGCCTAAACGAGCCCTAGAAATATATATGTATATATATATTCTATACGATAACCGTGTTAACGATCTCGAGCCTTGTGTTAACGAGCCGAGCTTTGTGTTAACGAGCCGAGCTCGAGCTTATGAAAGGTTTCACGAGCCGAGCTCGAGCTCAAAATGTGAGGCTCGAAACGAGCTCGAGCTCGAGCTCTGGCAGGCTCGGGCTCGGCTCGGCTCGTTTTCACCCCTACTTATAAGCCACAACATGGTAACCTCTTATACCAGAACATTTTTTTTTCTCTTAAAAGGCGTAAATCGGCATAGAAAACTCACCCTGTACACTTGTGATAGTTGACTTATTTTTCCGTAAGGACTAACTTCGAATAATGTTTAGTTATTTCATGGGCACAAAGATGTTTGCGCCGGAAGAATAGGTGCCCGAAAGCTAGCCGCAAAGTTAAACTATTAGAGTGTGTTTGGCAAAACTAATTGTAGCTCGGTAATTGTAAGCTGATAGTTGATAACCACAAACTAATATATACTACATAATAATGTATTTAGACTTCTTATAAAAGAAGTCTTAAAATATAAGTTCTCACACGTTACTATAATTAGTAATTCATATAATTAAGAAAAGAACCATAATGTACAACACTTTAATGCATATAATTTTCGACGACAAGACAAGAAGATAGCGATACCACTTTAATAAAAAGCATAACGTACACCACTTTAATGCATATATTAAACACCCTAACATAATAAATACAAATTATCAAGCATATTAGTACAACCAAATTAAACACAATTTTTACATTAAATATCACTAATACAATAATATTCAAGCCCGAAGTGCAACAACCCAATGGGCTTGAGCCCGAACAAAGCAGTTAAACGCGGCTCGAGTCTGAACCCGCACGGCTAAACAAAATTCTTGAAATCAGAATTTATTGTCAAAAGAATATAATAAACTACAATACACGATTCACTGAAAATTTTATTTCAGTGTGCATAACTGAACGCTACGCAGATGCTCTGCGTTAAATGTCACTAATACAAATAATAAAGACATTATACAATATTAAAGTTCGAACAGACGGCGGGCAAAATGGGCTTGAGCCCGAACAGGTACGGGCCAACCGGGCTCGAGCCCGAACGGGCTCGGGCTAAACGGACTCGAGCCCGAACGGCACGCGCCAATCAATTCGAGCCGACAGGCGCGGCTAAATGAAATTTTGATATCCGTTATTGTCAAAAAAAAAAAAAAAAAACATAACAAACTAAATACATGATTTACCGAAAGTTTTTATTTCACAGATCACGCCGCATGCGCTACGGCAGATGCCTGCTGGCTTAAACTATTAGAGTGTATTCGGCAAAACATAATAACTGTTGGTGGGTGACGGTAGCTACAAGCCGTTGTTTTTGTTCTGGAATCTCTAATACAACTAGAAATATAAAGGTCCCCTTGCTTTACATGTACTTAATTATTGATACGATAAAACGTTTCTTTCACGTTTCCGTAAACATCTTTTTGGAAGACATGTTTCCATCAACATCTTAATGAACTTGGTAATATAAGCTTCTTCTATTTAAGATATGACACCATTCTATCTCTTTCAAAGATGATTTTTGTGGATGTCATTTGATAGTTAACAAGTAACATCAACTGATAATGCAAACAACTGAATGAAAACAAGTGCAAACAAAAGAATGAAAAAAAAAAAAAAAAAAAAAGATGGCCATTTGTTTATGTTTTGGTAAAATTCCTGTAAATGCATTTAACTCTATACTAAAATCTGCAGATTCTTTTGTATGCACTCTTGCTGCATAGATGTGCAATCATTTAACTCTAATCTAGTTGTTAACTAAACAGATGTCTTTTCAACTTTACAAAAGTTTTATGAGCACTTATTTTATGACAAAACTAAATTGATTAGTTACAAGTAAAAGATAATTTTATTTTATAAAATGACTTTACAATAAAAGGTCTCAACTCTCAAGCTGTATATTTTAAAAGACCACTTGTTACAACCAACTATAGAGTATAGAGACATATACCTAACAATCATAATCTGATCTAGCCCCAAAAATAAAAATTTCCAGTATAAAGCTCATTTAAAACATGTTACATACCAAGAAGGAAAATTACCCCAAGGAATGTGACATAAAACATCAAAAGTTCAAAACATAATACATTGCATTTCCCAAATGTTTCAGGTAAAAAAAACACACGATGCATAACTCGAATACACACATAATACAGACCTTAAAAACACATAGGTTTTTAATTTATTTAGTTCAAACAAGAAGTAAAATATACGATGGAGCAAACACGTCTGAAAGAGATGTTTGTTGGTCCATCATATGATATGTGTATGTGTTAAGGCTACTTAGCATCTCTAAACAATTCCCAAACGCTACAAACTGTATTTGTAGGGGCAACTGAGGTTAGAGACACAACCTTAACACAAAAGCCAAGGATGATTTGCCTAGCCAAACGGCGGAATGACCCTGACCCGTTTGACTAACACATGTTGGGGTCTGATGTGGGAACACATCATGACCCCAAGTGCCTGTTAGACTGCTAGGTTGCAGCGGCTCTCACCACCGGCAGCCGCTGCAACCCATGTGTTGCCCATGCCAAAGCCGTTGATGGCATTGCCTGATGGCGTCATCATGTCTGAAATAGACATGCCTGAAAGATTCCCAACTGGAATGTGATTGAGGTCTCCCATGAAGAACATGCTTGTCACCTCTGATCCTGACCTGTAGGACCTGCCACCATTTATTTCATAATCCGACTGCAAAACCTCAGACCTTTGAGAGCCTGTTTGATGATCACTCAGTTTGGAATTCAGATTTTCCATTTTAGCATTTTCCATTTCTTTCGTGTTTAAGAAACGCCCCCCGCACCCTCGTGGTCTGCGTTTTGCATGGAGATGGCGTGACAGGTGCAGATATGGCTGTGTATATTGACCAAATGAATATCAATTTTTTTGAAAGTGGGAGTGTTTGAAAGAGTAAAAAGGTCAGATCACGTTATCAACATACCTTACGGCTTTTTGAGACCTTTTTAGCCATTTCTGCCTTGGCACGTGATCGCCTGCGTCTGATTATTCCGTGATACTGCTTTATGCTAACATATATAGTCCATCATCAGTGCTCAAGTTCAAAGGCAGCATAACCCGACCCTGAATCATTACAAAGATATCATCCGAAAAGAGCCAGGTTAAAGAGTGCAACAAACAAAAATGTAAAAAGCAGGTTACATTTGACTGACATTAGATCAGTTATGATCGATGCTAATTATATTTGATTAATTTTACTTTACCAAAATGTAGAATACATGCTCAATAATCAAGAAAATCAAACGATTTTTTAAACCATCGTGCTTGTACTGATAATGCAAACTGAAAAATGTGTTTCCAACGCATTTTTTTCCTATAAATAAGTCTATTAATTACGAAAAACAACATTATAAGAATAATAATCTAAATATAAATGTCTAAAAACATGAATTACTAGGATGTATGCTTTAAAGGTAGACATTTTGTGACGTGCAGGACCTGCCTGACCCATTTGGCCCGTTCCCTTTGAATTGACCCATTTGAGATAAAACACAACTCAAATTGACTCATTTATAAGTAAATGGGTCAAGTTTCCATCATTAAGTTTAACATTGTACTTGCTAAAATAGAACACTAGCATGTTACATTTCCTTGCAAAGTAACAGCCTGTCTAAAAAGGCTACTTGTGTTTTGCATTTTAGCATGTACATTGACTACTTTGCACCAAAATACAAGTAAATCGTTTAGCTCAAAGAGAGAACACACCGCTATTTGAGGTCCATAAGCAGAGAGCACACCATAATATTGATCCCGTAAGGATACTTGCCACATATCTTTTGTAATTCATCAAAAGCAAAATAAATGTATTAGTACCAATTACCATGATTATGATAAAAAAGTCAACAAAAAAACATAATTATTATTACCAAAGCCGGCTGACCGCACCCGAGCTCAAGATGACCTCCAAACTCCTGTGGAGCAGATTGCATAGTGAAAGCAGTCTGAAATTGCATTGGCTTTTGCCCGTTTGGCGAACTCTTGGAGTCACCTGAATCAATTTAAAGTTCGAGTAAATTTTCCTAACAAGGTTTATGTATCCTTTTAATAGGGACTTCTTAGATACAAACACAAGAGATTTCATGCCAAAATTTTAACCGTTTAACTTAAATCTTAGCCTTAAGCATGTAACACTAAGTTCCAATATAGGATATTGCATGTTTATCCTTAACTTGTCCTAAAACAATGTCATAACATCAGAACCTTGATCCGGGATATTTGGCATTGCGGTTTCAGAGTGACGATGTGATATGGAATAATCATAATAAAATAATCAGCTTTAAAGAAGAGATAGTGTTTGAGTGTGTTTGCAATGAATTGTTGTTCAAGTGTTTTGCAAATTGTGATTCTTTAAGGATTTTCATGTAATATGAGTCTTACATAATCAGATAACGAGAATCACATATATTCAGCTACTACCAAACTGAGCCCAAATAATCAGATAGTCAGTTTTGCCAAATAAACACTAGATACTTATTATCCGCCACTTAAAAACACCATAATCAGATAATCAGTACAAAATCAATAACATACACATATTAACAGTTTACACCAAAGCATGGTTTCCAGCATAACATATATAAACCAAAACTCAAAGTTATAACTTCAAACTTTACCAGGAAATATATTGAAATGAGTCATATTCCCTTTCGCCGACTCATGATCCATAGCACAAGGAGACGGTTTAGGAGCAATAGCAATGAGTTGCTCACCACAGTTTCCCATATTCGAACCCTTCATTCGACCCACAGACTCATCAAAAGTGGAATGAGTCACAAGTCCACTCCACCAAGGACCTGAACCACATGACAATGAACCCGCCTGATTCGAACTAATCCCATCACCATTTTCCTTATAGTACACAGAATTCATCCTTATAACAATCTTTCTTTTCTTACCAAATAACAAACTGAACACCACCTACAAGTCCAAATAGTAATTCACAACCATTAGATATGCAGATTCCCACTATAAATAAACTAAGATAAAGTGTGCACAACTACAGGAGCTACTTGCACTATATTAAAATCTTTCCATCAATATACAAACTAAGATTAAATTTTGACTGCAACCCACTTGAGCTAAAGCAAAAGCAATACAAATTAACACATAAAGATAGCAAGATCATGATTCTTGATATGATAAACAAAAATACAGTTATAAAAAGTCAAAGGAGTATATTCAGTTGGTATCCTATAAGATGGTGAGTTGGTGACAATAACAAGAGAAAACATATAACATAGTAACAAACCTAGTAGATAAATATGAAGTGAGTTTAATGTTTGAATTCTAAACTGAATAACTAGTTGACAAGTGCCATGTTGGTTGATGAAAGAGAAATGAAGAGACAAAGAAAGAGACTAGTGAAGGAAATAGAATGAATGGAGAGTTAATGTGTTAATAGATGTAGCTGTTGTGGCTAATGACATATGGCCTTTATCTATTCACTCTACACTAAATTTATGCTTTTTCACATTTGATCACTTAAGTACTATAGATTATTTGATATTTTGATAAGCACCTTTTTCCATTTTATAGAGCTAGATTATCAACATTTGATTGAATATATGAAATTTTTGAATTATACTCCTTTATCCAAACTACTTGAACATGCTACTATCTTAAGTTGTTCCAACTTATTTGTCAACTATTTGATCAAAGTTTGCCAAAAACGCCTCTAGAAAAATCAAATATAAAACTTACATAAGTAATTTGAAATTAAAAGGTTATTTTATAAAAAGACATTATACTACCCATATTTTATTAGATAGTAGTATATTTTGTGTTAGTCGATATTTATTTTGGAACAATGAAGAAAAATCGAGTCAAACTTTTCTACTCCTATCGTCGTAAACTAGTTTATCAAAAAAAAAAAAAAAATACAGTTTTTAAAAAACATAATCAACAATTTTTTTTTTCTTTTGTAGAATAAATTTTTACCTTTAACTAATTAGTTCATGATTTTATTAAAGCATGTAAATAATCTTAAGTGATGGTGGTATGATAAACTTGATTAAAATCCTTTTATTTATTTTTCACTAATTAAACTGGGACAACTAAAAGGACATGAAAAATAAAATTGGAACATAAATGTATTATCTACCAATTAAACATAGATATCTTCTAAGAAAGATACCTACTTTATAAATTCAAATAATGGTCATTAAATACTACTTAGAATAGTAATGCTTGTAAAATAATGTCATACAAGAATTTTGATATCATAAATTAGTATACTAATCTGACATAGTAAGTTAAACGAGGGTTTAAGTTCAAAAAAAAAAGTTAAACGAGTGTTTTAATATTGGGACTTGGAAGTTGTTAAATTAGTATTCAACCGGTCGATCACGGTCAATATAATTGTTTATATTTTATTTTTCCGACGTCAAAAGATTGATCATTTTTATTTTTCGAAAACGGTCAACCCGGTTGTAGGAATATTCTTTTTGAAAACCAAAGATTTAAAGGGTTGACCCGGGTCACTCAAAACCCATTCTAACCGGTTTTCATTAAAACGATAATTTTTCTCACGACAACCGATTTATATAGATTTAAAAGTTTTAATGTGTTGAACTGATTTATAAAATTAATAATGAGATTCAACCACCAATAAATTAAAGCTATAGCAATAAGAGGTTTGGTCAAATATGAATTGTTTATAAACTTTAATAAAATGTCAAAAATCATTTTTGTACTGTTTGATTTTAAACGAAAATGTAAAAATCATATTCTGAATTTTTTTCTTTTCAAAATGTGATAGAATATATTTAATCATTTAGAACTTTCTTCATAATGCATTTAAGCTGTAAAAAAATAAATAAACATGTAAATTCGTGTATCATTTGTGTTCCCTTATTCAATTTTCTTTTTT